>JANIJG010002745.1:0-33733 GCA_024611175.1 Megaceryle torquata | reverse complement strand
AATAAGAAGGGGGGGGGGGGGGGCAAAAAAAAGAAAAAAACCCAGTAAATTAGTTGAGTCAACTACTGCTTACAGAAACCTAGGACTTACCAAAAGACAGAGTGCAGATGTCCTTAATAACTGCAAACAATTTACTAGTGTATGAATAGGTTGTCAGTTTGGGGTTTTTATTGGTTTGGGGATTTTGATGTCTCTGGGATAACCTTAAAAAAAAATAATTACCAGTCTTACGTTATTAAGCATTTCCAAGGATAAAAGCATAGTTAAAGTTCTGGAACAAGTTGCCCCCGAGGCTGTGTAGCTATTATTTAAAAGGAGTGGGTTATCTTTCAATAGGGAGCAACTTTTAATGTTGTACAATTCAGTTCTCTCCAGTATATTGGATATGAGAGAGTTGTCAGATTCTTCAAGGATTTAAATGAAACCAGATGGTGGGCCTTATAAATTCACAGTTATGGGCTGAGGGATATGTAGACTGTTCTTCCTCAGTATCATCAGTAAAGTGACGACCATTGCCTGTTGAGCCAGTCTCCAAGCTGGCACAAGACTGCAGTTTCACTGCGGATTTCTCATCATCAGCTGTACATCAGATATTCTGATTCACTACATCTTTATCAGCCCATTGTCATGAAAAAGAAATACAGTAAATGAAGTGCGTGTTCAATAAATATAAGCACATATATGTATATAAATAGCAATTAATCACAGGTTCTTTCATGATCACCCAGCTGCAATACTTACACTCTGAATCCAAAAATACTTGAAAAAACAAATTTCAAATTATCATAATTGTGAGGGAAAGCTGAGCTCAGAGCACTCGCTGTTGACCTCCTGTACTTTTTTCCAAGCTTTAGGCAACCACCCACATTGAAAAAATCTTCCCTGCTTAGAAAGGCTTGCAAAAATAAAGAGCAAGGTACAGTCCGTTAACAAGATTTAGTCTACTATCCCAGAAATAACAGAAAAGTCTCCTTCCCAAGACAGTATTTATAGGAAAATGCAGAAGCTGACAGACTATGCTACTTATCATAGTATACTCTTTCTGATCTTTTAAATACTAATACTAGAGTTGCTTTTACTGTATCTGCATCCAAAGAGAGAGTCTGGACTGGCACGTGTGCCTGCTTACTTCTATCCTCTTAACTTGTTGTTTGCAGTGATGCTGCTAATGTTTTGAACTGGTACTATTATAGAGAGCAGAACCTCTCTTTTTATACCCATCTCTTTACAAGAGACAATACTGTCATCCTCTGAAATAGGAATTTCCTCCCTCCAGCAAGTTAAATAATGCTAATTTTAACTATTTTTTCAGTAACTTTCCCAGTTTAATAAAGTAACTGTCAGCTGACAGAAGATACACTTTATATTTTTCCCTAAAAACAATCACATGAAAAGATGTTTTTCATATTTTTATTACATATATTATCAGATTAATCATAAAAATGCTAAGTGTTTGTTGCTATAAAAGATTCTCCTAATAATAAGAATGTACAACTAATAAGAAAAAAAGCTCAATCTTACATCTCACTACTCACAGGTGAGCTTTGCATTTTGCTTTGCACAGGCAATAAAGACATAGCTGTCTGTTTAATTTTGGCTTCTTCATTTTCTTTCAGAGTTGTATGTGTTCCCATTGCATTAATAAAATTTTTGCAGTGTTCAAGTTAAAAACAGCTCAGGAAATTATTTACATGCTGTCAGCACAAGACCTAGGATTAAACTAGAAAGGGTTTTTAATGATAAGTTATTTTTAAAAATATGGTTTTAATAACATTTTCTTAGAGATTAAGGAAGATTTGTATGTTTAAAAAGCATCACTGATCTGTGCCATTTTATAGCTGTTCATGACTTTTAATCAGGCAAGAAATCAATACTGTTGTTAACAAGTTAATCTATCCTTACCTTGCTTTCTTTTAGAAATCATATTGTACATATTTTTGGAACTCTCAACTTGGTTAACAAAATACACTGCAATCAAAATTAAATGACCAGAGCACACAGAATATATACAGCTTTTTAGAAATAGACATAGAGAGTTCAGTCAGCAGGATGTACGATGGAAAGGAAGCAGAAGGGAGGAACAAAACAAAGCTATGAAGAAAACACACGTTTCACCTCAGTACCAGGTCAAGAACAAAAATTTATTTACATTTTGCTGCACTTCCAAAGAGATATTGGTATCTTGCCTGACTTGGACCTTTACAGTGGAGCTTGAGTGTCTGCTGACTAGCTGCTCAGTTTGAGGGAATGATCAAGTCCTATATGCTCTCTAGTGTCCTTTCATGAGTTTTGTCTGGAATAAAAACTACATGGGACAGAACTCCTCTACCAAGCAAGAATTTAAGCTACCCAGAAAACATCAGGCTGATCAGAATTAAAAGAAAAATAAATCCTTAAAACTTTTTGACTCATTTCATGGCTTTATAGACAGGGATTTATTTCCTGCTACCCTCCCACATCACCACAGCAATTTAAAGCAATGGCTGTGGAACCAAATTATGAGCTCCACAATTTTGAGAAGTTGCTGTAAATATAGTAACTCAAAACATGTTACACCAACGTGTATCCTGTTAGCCCAGTGTACAGATGCATGACCTCCCCTTCTCAGCATTTCCAGTATGACAGCTCTCAAGACAAAGTTATGAAGAAAACCAAGTATGCCAAAAATTATGTTATTATAGCTATCAATCTACTTCCCACTAAGTGGGAATTGAAACTCCTTAGCTTAAAGACATCATTCATTGGTGTGGTAAATGCAAGTGAATGGCACAGTACACACATAGTTATTCTGCATTGCTTTGTTTTCTCTGTTAAAACTATCTGAAACAAATAAACAAAAAAACATAAAAAGCCAAATTATCTACTAAACCACTACACTCATCAGAAATGCTTCCATAACAGACATCAGATAATGTGAACTACAGTACTGTTGGCCAGACTGCCAAGCAAATAATGCCTTCCTTTCACAAATACCCTGCAAATAGACCTGAAAAAAATAGCAAGACTATTTTTAAGCTAGCCTTTGCTTCCTGTTAGCTTCTATTTTGTTACCAAAAAAAAAAAAAAAAAAATAATCCAGATGAGTAACTGTCCAAAATGACGTTTTTTCTATTCAGGTCATTTCTGTATGTGGTTATCCACATAAAGCTTATGCAGTGTATGTCTACAAAATATAAACCGTAAGAGTGCTCACATTGTGTAAGTCAGTGAAGAGGGGAATAGTTTTGTCAACAGACACAAAAGATTCATGCAAACTTCCTTCTCCCTTTCTTTTTGTGAACACACTGTTGTAAAAAGAAAAAGGGAACTAAAACACATTTAGAAATATACTGACCAGTTGGTTGAAATCAACACCTGTTTCATGACTGTGTGGAAGCTAAAGTGGAAGATGTAGAAAGGGAACTTGGGAGATGGTGAGACAAGGGTCTAAAAGCCAACTCTCAGAACATGCTGCTCCCTAATTTCCTATCTGGTTCTTCTGAAAGTGTCATGTAGCAGTTTTATATGTTACATGAAGCACACTAAACTTAATTCTTTAAATGAATATACCCTCTTTTTTTTCTCCAAGGATTACCATTCCTTCTGTGTACCAAATGCAGCCTGTTAATCTTACCTTCAAAGCACCACAAAGCTCAACTGTATCTGCATCATCTACAACAGTTATTCTGAAATTCGGAGTCTGCAGGAGTTCTTTGAAGAGAAGGCCATTTTCCAAGATTTTGCTGCCTGTTGAGAGAAAGAAAGGAAGGCTAAAAATTGAATAATTTGAGTGTTATTTAGCCTTTCCTATGCAAGTCAAAAGGTTGTTCTATCTTCATCCTAAACAGACTCCTGTTTTAAGTGACTAAGGACATGTCTACACTGCACTTAAAAGCTCTGCCCCGAGTTACTCTGGACTTCTTCATAATTCATTGTTTGCATAGCAACAGATTTGAAATAACTCCATTAATTCTCCATACTCTTTCTTTTTCGATAATTATCTTTAAAAGGAACAGTTAACAATAAAACAAAGGTGAAGTAAACATAGAGCAGGTGCAATTCGAGCCACTTATGTTAAGGCCTGCATTCCAGAAAAATACATACTGATCAAGACATATCAAGGCTGTCTTATTAACTGAGCATGCTGCAACTGACAAATGCTTCTAAACACTACGTCATTCAAGTATTCATAAGTAAGTCCAGCAAAAAAGCTGTTAATGACAGGTTACAAAGCTGAAAATGCACAAAACTGAAGAAAATAACACTAAAAAACCCCCCATAAACCCTGTGCTATTATGCGTGACTACTTGCATGCATATTCACATGCACATATGCCTACCTAGACAGTGTGAAATCCAAGATTAAGCACATCTTTGTGCTGCAAAGGTGTGTAGAACTAAAAGAATGTCTAACTTTTTGGGGAACTAATTATTTTGAGAAATTAAAGTAAGATATTAATACCTTAAAAACAAAACAAAACCAAACCCCAAAACAACCCAAACATGCATAAAGGTACTGTCTGTGACCATAACACCTGAACTGGAGTACAGCATATACATTTTATCCATATAAACCCATACAGACAGAAGAAAAAAACCTCAAGCATAGTAATAAAATAAAGCAGTTTGTTATGTGGAGGGTGATAAAAAGCATGCTTAGTATTTCATCTGCTAAGGTCACAAGCTTAGTGAGACTACGTAAAACTGCACTCTTCCCTCCCCCTCTACTTCCAGTATTGTCCTAGTACTTTTGGAAGTGTAAACTTTGTAGGAAATCCCACATTAAAATAAGAACAATGCAACAGTTTCTGATAATAGCCAGCTAATGTTGAAAATGATAAAATTTGAGCTATTTGGGGTGCCACTGTGAGGACAGGAGTATGTTTTAAACATTCTTACTACTCAGAACAGTACCTATTGTGGTTTCACAGAATTTCTCTGCTGCCACCTCATTGGCAATGTTAGCTCCCATCAGCACACTGATGTCTATTCCCATCTTCTCTCGAATAATGTCAGAGATCAGTTTGAGTCCCTCCGGGCCTTCATCTATTCCCTGCAGCCAACATTAAATGGAATTACTAAAAGTCATTCATTAGACAGAGTAGGTAAGAAAGCACACCACAATTAGTCTTGCCCATGGGTAAGAAGTGCAACAAAGCCTATTCAGAGAGAGGCTAAAGATGACAGACTTGCTAGCAGTGAAACTTCCACTATTGTTGTATCTGTCTAAACTGTCCTCTTTTCACAGGAGGTAGGTAGCACCTTCAGAATTAGGATTAAACTCTAGGTGATGGTAACAGTTTTTATTCCATGCTCAAAGACCTGATTCTAAGAAGTGCTCAATATTCAGCTTTGTTAGTTCAGAACTGCAGCTGCTTATTGAGTGTATCCTTACTAAAAACAGTGAAGCATCACCAATCCACTAGTTGGGAATCAGGCCTGCACTTGGGATTTGAAATTGCACCAAAACTCACAAAATGGCATTCCAATAACTTTGTTTTATGAAGAGATACCTGAACTGCATTATCAGATTCCCTTGTGTATAGCACCAACAACAATTTACTAGTAGAAACACAGTTTAATAATTTGAAATACTACTACAACAACTGGAACACCTGTTCACAGATATGTAGAAAACTGAACAACTGAGAATAACTGCTTTTCTATGGATATTTTTAATCTGTATTTAAAACACACTCTTTACAAAGTGTAAAGCTATGGTCATAAATAGGTTCTTAGAAAAGATCACCCCAGAGATTAACACTGCAATGGAGATGAGAGCCTGGTACCCTAAACTGGCTGAACCAAGAACTCCAGAGGACATCACTTTCTTCTTACAAAACCCTTTTCTCCCAGCCTGCTAAATGCAGGCTCCTTTTCAGTTTTTAGAACAGGGGCACAGCAGACAAGCTACTGAAATCGTCTTTCCTATAACACCTTTTATATACTACTATTTTTTAATGTTGGGGATTTGGTACTCTTGAGGATTGGCAATTTTGAATCATGATTTAAAGGCAAGGGCGACCCTCTACTACTTTTACATACACATATAAACACACACACTTTTATCTTGTCAGTAGTGACAATACAGGCAGGCAGTACTTTGCAGTTCCACAGATCAGGGGTGCTATTCCTTAAATAACATGGTGCAATCAAGAGACACGCAGGAAAGCCTGTATAATACCAGCCAAATAAACCAGTGCTTGCATTTCTGCATTATTATTCAATATGTATCACTTAATATACAGTGCTCCTTTCTCACCTTTAAAGAATCTGAAGGCAATGACATATACATGTTGTATTTGTCCCTCACAGTGTCAAAAGTGTCCCCACAAAATAAGTGTAAAGTCCCTCCTCCTAAGCAGGCAATTAATAAACAGAAAAACATGCAAACATTGGGAACAACTCAAAAAAAAAAAGAACATATAAATAATTATTTATCCAGGTGAAAGGAGATCAGTGTGGCTTAAGTGCCAAATTCAGCTTTGCTATGAAACAGATGCAACTTCTGACAAAGTCAATGAGAACTGCACCTGTTTCTTGAAGAGTTAAATCCACTAGCGAATGATAGATGACAGAAGAATAAACAAATACTCCTCCCTCCCCACACTTTAGACCACTAAAAATGTGACAGATGAAAACAGCATGCACGAAGAAGCCGCAAAAGTAGAGGAAAGAATGCATGCCTGCCTCTACTACTTTGTTTCTCTTGAACTATACTTTGAATGATGCAAAGTTATGCCTTTCATAAAAGCTAACATCTACTTTGCATTCTCCTGCAGTACGGTGAGGGTGAGAAGCTGCTTAATAATCAACTCTGTTTAGGTATGGCAGGTACCACTATTTTACTTAAGACTACACTAAGTAAGGGCTTTTTTTGTTTGTTTGTTTGTTTTTTAGATCATAGCCATTAATCACAACACATCATTAAAGCACTTAATTAATTAAATCAGTACTCAGAGCAGTAATCCCAAGGGAATACAGACCCAGACTCTGACTTCAAATATGCTGACATAAGTCCTCATTTACTCTGCTGATTTCTTTAGTTATTCCTATCACTAAGGAGGTGACAACATAAACCACATTTAGCAAATTAAAGGGGAACAAAGTTTATCTTGAGCTTACAGAAGAAGCATAAATGGACAACTTCAAAGCAATAAACTTGAGGACATCTAGGACAGTTGTGTGGTTTTGATGCTATACATTCAGCTCTTAACATTCCATTATTTTACCCTTCAACAATATGAAAAAGTTTCCTACAAAATGCAGCAAGTGCATTTGGGAAGCATTACTTTTTCATACAGCTCAGTACTAACAAAACAATAGAGATCTGGTGGGTTTTGTTAGCCAAACTAGAGACAAGCTTGAAGTAAGCAGTGATAGGGTGTTTCTATTAAGCACAGATCCATAAATGCATCATTTTCCAGAAATTACAGTAAACATACGAATGTGTGTTAAGAAAATGATGTGCTCTTAACTAAGTACAAAGCAATAACAAACCAGAATCTTCCAAACCTTGTGGGAATATCTTATTCTCTGCAGCTAGATAAACAGCGGGGGGGGGGGGAAACAAAAACCAAACCCCCAAACAACAAATCCCAAAATAAACAAACAACAAGTTCATCCACATTTAAAAATTCCCCTGCCACCAAAACTACAAACACTCCAGTAAAACACTTCCCCTGCACCTCTGCTCCTCATATTTCCTATTCCTGAACTTTTTTTTTTTTTTTGCACCATGCTGAACAGACTCTCTTGTTGCAAGACAATATTCAGCATGAACAAGCACTATTAGTCACATGAAATTCTCTCAGCAGTTCTTAAAATGATCAACTCAGCATGTGGGATGTGCGTTAACAATCAAAGCATTATGCCTGTGCTCTGTTCTTCATTTAATGATGCATTTGGAAACAACAAATAAAAGATTGGAAAGCTTGGTGGTGCAAAATATATTCACTCCCTCTTACTTCTTAAAAGTCTTGTGAACAGTCTTGTTTTTCTCTTCCTGCCAGCACTAGTCTAAAATAAAACACTGTATAACAATTCACTAATGACCAAAACAAATTCCAGTCTTACATCTAGAAAGGTTTAATGCAACAATCAGTGAATAATGGAGAGACTTTTCATATCAAACTATCAAGTTATGACACATCTTCAGTTATTAATGCATAGTACTTATGATACCTTTATGAGAGTTATTCCAAGTGCTTTCTTGGGTACTCGTCCTGTGATTTCATCGCAGATTTTATGAATAAACTGATGAGGAATTACAAAAACCAGCAAGTCTGCATCCTGTACAGCTTCATTAAGGTTTGGGACAGCAACCTGCGTGGTTATAGGACAGAAAGGCCACATAACTTCTAAAATTAACATTACACTCAAGTGTTACAAAGAACATTTTGGTCTTATGCTGAATGCTACAAACTACTGTCTTTCATCATTGAAAATAAGCAGTAACATAAACTTCCCAGAAAATAATTTAAGCTTTCAAACAAGGTACTTCGTGTCTTGAAATGGGCATCTTCACAGCCACTGGTATGGGTAGTGCCACAAAAATTCAAAATGTTCCATAACATTCAAACAAATACTTTTAAGTAAGAAAATAAAATAAGAAGCTGCCTCCTCTTAAAAAAAAAAAAAAAATCAAGTTTATCAAACTACTGCATGCAGAAAAGTAGTTTCTTTACTTAGAGCCTTATATACTCAAATGCTTTCTCCAGATCTTTTACACCTACTGATTTATATTCTCTCTCTCTTTACTCATACTTAAAACCCTTACTCGGGGTTTGTTTACCCTTTAAGAAGGTGACCTATGTTGAAGTCACTTGCCAGACACTACTTTTCCTAACACTTGTTCACCACCTTAAAATAACATTCAAGTTTAAAATGTAGCAGTAAGTTTGACCATTGGTCAAGAGCAAACTTGCATGAGAAGGTAGTGGACAACAAAAACACCACACTTGCTGAAGGTCAGGGAAAGGGGATTTCAGCATTACTGTTAAAATGAAAACTTCAGTACACAACAATTCATATCTTTCCTGCCCAGCACCTCTGCTGAAGTGTCAGCTGCTGCAGCCTCTTCCTATAACATTTTGGGGGCAAGACTCACCACCTGCTCACTCATCATGTTCACCAACACAGAATACATGTGGAGTCCCACCGTTCTTCCCTGGCAATGCTCCATCTAACATGATGGTCTAACAGCCCATAGTTGAAATACAACTGAGAACCAGATAATCTGCAAACAGCTTGCAGTTTGCCTGAGAAATACTCTAGTTCTCATCCTGTAATACTTTAAGTGTTTCAGAGTACTTGAAATCCCTTCAATTCTCACCGACCAGTCAGCTCCCTTCCAAAGCTAAGGATAGATTTTTTTTTTAAATGGGTATCATCAGAGCTGTCAATCTTGCCCTCATTTTCACATTTGTTATCCCTATACAGAAGCTGAACTAATATAAAAAGAACAGTGAGATTTAAAAAAAAAAAAGTAGTACAATGTGTTGGATTTCTCTACCTGCATAGTTTCATAATTTTACTTGCTCAAATCTCTGATCTCATCAGTAAAATAGCATACAGTTTGAAATATTATAAAACCTAACAGCATTAGCAAAACAAATTTCTACTTCCACTCACAGCATGAACAATATTCCCTCTACTTCAAATCTCCTATCTAGAATTTAGCTTCTGAGACTTACCACATTATCTGGCAGCTTGTATCCAGGAAGATATTTTACATTTTCATGTTCATTATTTATGATATCTGTCAGTTTTCTCCCATTAATATTCTCCTCAAAGACCCACATCTTCACTGTGGAAGCAAACTTTTGCAATTTTTTTACATTATTGCCTATTATTTTTGCAACCGCAGAACCCCTGCAGGAAAGAAAAAACAATATTCTAAAAAAATATTATTTTGAACTAGAAGAAGGAGTTTGTCTGTAAAATAAATAGGAAAACACAGGTTACCAGAGCAGTTACTATGTAGCAGTGTTGATATAGTAAAACAAGGGGAAAAATACACCAGTCATTCACACCTGCTGTGTTCTCTAAAATATATCTAGTGTAGGTTGGACTGAAGCATTTACTAAAAACATCCTTACTTATTTTGTCTGCTTATTGGCTATGCAGTGAGAGTGTGGGTTACTCTACTTCCACAAATCAAATGGATCATATCTTCAAAGTAGTGGTAAAAATGACACAACTTTAAACCATGGATCATTTTCACCTTGAAGAAGCAGGAAGCTTTCTTTGCTAAGATGACTGACCCATCAATTGCTGTACAATACTGTTATGCATTTAAAGCCAAAAAGCATTTATATCTTGCATAAGTCTTAAGCTTTATGGTTATGCTGCTGACCTCACATAATTTAACTCTTGTAATGTCACCCTCTGAACCTGCAGGCAGACAGCTCCATTACTCATTTCCTTCCCCCCCCAAGAACATCTTTTCCCCAAGAACAGCACACAGTGAAACCTGTAGGACAGTGATCAATTTTACTAGATTTCTAAGCAAAACTTAAATAAATCAGAATTACTGAAGCTACATACAAGAAAAGGAACAAATGCAACCTTCTCAACTATTCCTAGCCTGTACTATATGGAAGAAAGAGATGCAATTTTTAAAAAACCTGCTAACCTCACTACCTTCATTGGGATAAGAAGGTGGCTTCATAACTGCTGATCACTTACCAAACAGGTCAAAAAAATCCAACCAACCAACCAAAAACCAAACCAACCAAACAAACAAACCAACCCCAAAGAAAACAAACAAAAACAAAACTGAACCAAAACAAACAAACTGTATAAAGATGCTATAAAAACACAGAGTCACCAATCTGAGTCTTACGTGCATGCATGTGCACATTTTATTAGGAGGTAGGAATATTTTAACTTTTCAAATCTAGTTATAGTCACACAATCTCCTAAATGTATTATGGACAGTGCTTGTAATGAACTCACAGCTGGCAACTAAAGCAAATAAATTTATTCTGCTCAGAGACCTTTTAATATGGCACAACTCATTGTGCTATATTAAAGATGTGTGCTATCACAGGCCCTAAGGTCACTTTCTAAGTAGTGCCAGAAAAAAAATTATATCATACTAAGTATATCTTCTTCAGTTAAACCATAAAACTGTACGTCTTAAAAGACTGGAATTTATTTCTCTGATAGCACTTCACACACTATAAATCCCCCTGGGTTCAGGAGGTGACACAGAAGCGTCAGATTCCTCCTGGAGAAACTGGCTGCTCATGGCTTGGATGGGTGTACTCTTCACTGGGTGAAAAACTGGCTGGATGGCCAGGCCCAAGGAGTTGTGGTGAACAGAGTGAAGTCCAGTTGGTGGCCAGTCACAAGTGGTGTTCACCAGGGCTCAGTATTGGGGCCCATTCTGTTTAATGCCTTTATCAATGATCTTGATGAGGGGATTGAAGGCACCCTCAGGAAGCTTATGGACAATATGAAGCTGAGCAGGGGCACAGATATGCTTGACAGTAGAAGGCTCTTCAGAGGGACCTGAACAGGCTGGATTGATGGGTCAAGGCCTATGGTATGAAGTTCAATAAGGTCAAATGCTAGCTAGGTGCTGCACTTGGGTCACAATGATCCTATGCAACACTACAGGCTTAAGGACAAGCAGCTGGAAAGCTGCCTGGTGGAAAATGACCTGAGGGTGTTGATCAACAGCCACCTGAACATGAGCCAGCAGTGTGCCCAGATGGCCAACAGCATCCTGTCTTGTGTCGGCACTAGTGTGGCCAGCAAGACTAGAAGTTATCCTCTTGTACTTGGCACTGATGTGACTGCACCTCAAATACTGTGTTCAGTTTTGGGACCCTCCCTACAAGACAAACACTTAAGTGCTGGAGTGTGTACAAAGGCCAACAAAACTGGTGAAGGTGTAGAACACAACTTATAAGGAGTGGATGAGGGAAGTGGGATTGCTAAACCTGGAGAAAAGGAGGCTCAGGGGAGACCTTATCACTCTCTGCAACTGCCTGAAAGGAGGTTGTAGAGAGCTGGGGGTTGGTCTCTTCTCCCATGTAACAAGTGGTAAGATTCAAGGAAATGGCCTCAATTTGTGCCAGAGAAGGTTAGGGTTGGACATTAGGAAAAAATTCTTCACTGAAAAGGGTTGTTAAGTATTGGAACATTCTGCCCAGGGAGGTGGTAGAGTCACCATCCCTGAAGGTATTCAAAAGACATGTAGAAGAGGTGCTTAGGGATAGAGTTTAGTGGTGGGATTGGCAATGGTTGTTAATGATTTTAAAGATCTTTTCCAACCAAAATGATTCTATGCTTCTCAGCCATCTCCTGCCAAGGTCATATTCTAGATCTGCATGCACAGAGTGGCTTCCGCCCCAACAGTGGACAACTCACCAGTTCACCCCCCAAATTTCAGATCCACACAAACATATTAATCACATTCAACACAACACAGGTACACATTCCTCAAAGTGCTTTAAGTTCCTTGAACAAAAGCACATTTACTCCTGCAGCTTTATATACAAAGTCTGCATCCTGGCAAATCACTGTCTTTGGTTTTGAACTTCACTACACTTTCTGTGTGCTTAGTGTTGATAAATACAGAAATAACCCATTCAGCAACTCTCTGAGATTTTCAAGCACTCTGCCAGCATAAAGTTTGGCAGTGTGTACTACCTGAGTGAGTACTACTTAATTCCATTACTATTTAACTCTTAAATGCTGTAACTGTCTTTTTTTTTCAGCCTTTAAGTGTAGTATTAAAGAAGTGAAGGTTTCCCTAGGCTTAGCTTTTGAATTTAAATAGATTCTCCTGACTGGCTTCTCTAGTTCCCCATTTCCTGTCATGCTGCAGCAACTGTTACAGGACTGAATTAAGCAAGGTCAAACAACTGACATGGAGTCCAAGATGACACTATCCAAGGTGAAATACCAGCTCCCACACCTGTTAATCCAACAAGCAGCCAATATTCTCTTCTGTGCCCTAATACTTCTCGGTGCGTACTCTGAAATAGTTTACTGGAATGTCTGGCTCATCTTGTATACTCCTGACACAGTGCAAGGCAAAGGAATGGGAATTCTTGCCAATTTATACCTAGCACATTTCTAATGTCAGCCAGGTTGCAAGACTTGGTGCCTGCAGCAACTCAGTTACAGAGAAAAACCACAGTGAAAGATTCCCCTCACAAACTTTAACCCCAACGTGCTCTGAGGGATGATTACTGCTATTCAAGTAATACAAGGTTGTTGCATGTCAAACAGCAGAGTATCAAGGGTATGCCCAAATAGAAGCACATATCCTTATTCAACACTTCTGAAGAGCTGTATCTGAGGTTCACTGAGCAAGACCACCCACTTTGTCTCCTGCCCTTCACTGTTACAGTGCATCACACTTGGTCTGCTTTCCCCCATCACTTTAAAACTAGAGCCCCAAACCAAGAAACTCCTCAATTTGCTC
Organism: Megaceryle torquata; assembly: GCA_024611175.1. NCBI lineage: Eukaryota > Metazoa > Chordata > Aves > Coraciiformes > Cerylidae > Megaceryle > Megaceryle torquata. Next base: position 20,311 of record JANIJG010002745.1, on the reverse strand, counting down.
TGATACCAGCATCATCAGAAGTCAGAATATGCAAGTGTAAATAGTATCATTATTAAGCCCTACCACTTTTCCCTGTAAAATCACCTCAGTTAAGCCACGAGTTTTACCTCACAATTTTCTACAGCAGCTTCCAGGCTGTATGGCCCACTCTGTCCTGGTAACTTCCAATCTCCTTCCAAGCTTTAGAATTTCTGTTCAAGTCATGCAGTCAGATTAATTAACAACTGGTTCTAGCGAAAGAGATAAATTCTGGCTGCGCACACCTCGTAAACCTGCCCTGGAAGTGTTCTCAGAAAAGGAGGCTATAGCACTTGTCCAAGGGAGCGTCCATAGTGTTTAACTGAATCTAGGCCCTGTCCTTGAATCCTGAGGCTCCAAGGCACATTCCAGAGGTGTACTTCATATTCCAGAAAGTTTCTTCTATCCTCTATCTTAAATGATCCTAATACAATCACTTATCTATCAGCTGAGCAACCCTAAATGGACAAGGCCACTGAAAAGCTCAGCTCCTGTCTTGTGAGCCATCTGTCCCATCCCATGACCTTTCATCAGGTGCGAGAGACTTCTGCCAAGTTAACTTCATTGTTAAGGTGACCTTCTCCCTCGTGACCAACCAAACAAGTCTGACTAGAAATAGTTTACCATCAAGGTGATTGGTTCAACCCTTCTAAAGGGTCACTACTGAATCAACTCCTTTGGTGTTTTTTAATCCCAGTTATAGGTTAATGGGCTGTGAGAAGTCAAAGACATCTGTACAGTTACAGGCACTTGTGAGACAGAATCATCTCATGGAACCCTAAAACCCTCCAGTATCCAAACTGCTGAAGATGCCAAACACCACTCAATCCAACTTCCTACATGGTTATAATTTAGGCAACCCCAGTCACGAAGTCCAGTTATCCAAGCTTCAAAAATATATAACCTCAAAATATCAATGTTAAGATGCATAAAAGTGCTTCAATTTCTTTCTACGTACCTGCTTTTGAGCATTAAATGCTTCCACTTTAGGACCACAGGCCCAGTTCAAAAAGTCACTTACGTGCAGACATGCACACAATTCAAATGAAGTCCTATTTAGTTCAGTGGTTGAATATACGCAAGAATACGTTACTGAATCACAGTGCTCAGTCAGGATTTGGTGTCTGTCATCTCTTGGACCCTCAGGAAGAAATCACCTATCTCTCCAAGAATTATTGCTTGCAGAAACATTGGCAAGGGGAGGGGGAAGAGGGTGGGAGGGCTGCTGCACATCAAATAATTTGCAATTTTATATTTTTTATTACTTTGGTTTCTGCTTTCCTGCTACCAAAAATATATACATATATATATTGCCACACGGCTACTACTATGGAAGAAGCTCTCAGTTATTTGAATAAATTTATTCACAAAAAGAAAGAAAAAAAAAAGATGATACCTGGTAACATCATTATCTCTTTCTATAGGCATCACAGATATGGACATATTGCCACCCAAATATCCAACCCATTAGGCAGGAGATTTTCTTGGCATTAAACTGATCCAATGAGGTGAAAACAAAATATATATGCACATGGTTACTGCTAGTAGGTTTTATTTATAAATCCTTTTTCTTTTGCAAGTATATTTCACAGTGAATCAAATACAAATGCAGTCAAGCCTTCTGTAAAACTTTTTGCTAGATTTCAAGTATGGAAGAATGGCAACAATACTCCTAAAAGATTGACAGGTCTAACTACATAATTTCCTCTGACATATACTATATGCATATATGTATTGTACAGTATCTCCCTGCTCATCTTTCAAGCTAGTGCAAGGAAAGCAAGAGATCCTGCACTGAAATGCCAGCCATTCCCTCAACAAGCCACCACAAAGGAAAACACAACTTGGCTTTTGGTGTTGTTTGCATAGTTAAAAATACAAGGAACTGCCAGTCGGACAGAGGGTGTAGGGGATGAGCAAAAAGTCCTTGACAAGCAACTTTGACAAAAGGCTGTTGAGTTTTGTTTAATAAACTGTAACCCCTTGCTCTATACCAAACTCCTCTGAATTCAGATTTAGTATTAAAAAACAGAATGTTATCAGCAATAACGTATGCTTACCATCTGTAATGAAAGTGGCAAACTGTGAAGATACATATAAACACATTGTACTTAACTTACTCATTGTAAAGAGTTGTAAAAACAGTGATTAGGAATGGCATAGAAATTGAAGAAGCAAGCCAAAGGATTAATAACATGATGCTCCTTATCGAGAATTGATTAGTAAATCTATTGCTTCCAGTGAACACAACAGTAAATTTATTTAAATCTAATTATAAACTAATGACAGATGCAGCAATAAAACCTTGTTTCAAGCCTTCAGTGTGCCTCAGCACAACCAATTTGAAAAAGAAAAGGCATTTCAAATAGCCTAGCATCTCACGACTCTATTTTGAGCTACCTTAGAAAACAGCTAACATAGGAACCCGCAGACAACACTTTTGGGGAGAAGTGGACTTGTTAAGAGAAGCCCTACAAGCAGCGCTTACTTAGCGATGACCTCCTGAAACAAAACAAAAAAATCAGAAAGCTCAGTGTCTTTAGTGTCTACGTCACCTGACATCGAACAAACCACACAACAAATACCAGGTTAAAAACATCCTAAAATACCTTCTTCCCTGACCGGGCGGGTGCCTGCAGTAAGCGCGCCACAGCAGGGGCCTCGATCCTCCCTCCCTCCGCTCCCGAGCGGCACCCACGCCTCCGGGGGAGGCCGAGGGCTGGAGAAGCCCACGCGTCCGGCACCAGCGCGCCCAGAAGCCCGCCACAGAACAAACGCTGCTGGCAGCGACACCGTGTTCCTCCACCAGCACCGAGGCCGTCGCCTTCGGGGAGGGCTACCGTGCCCTCCCCGCCGCTGAAGGAGAGCGCGGCTACGGCGCGAAGCCCTCCGGCTGCTGGCCAGGGGCACGATGGCTCTGCGCGGGAATCGGCGGGAGGGCCCGGGCAGGCACGGCCGCAGGGAAGGGTAGACCAGGGCCGCCGCTCCCGAGGTGTCGACCCCCTGTCAGGGGCGGCTGCTGCCACCTCCGCCGCCGCACTCACCAGTTCCCCGAGCCCACGATGCAGACCTTGAGGGGCGCTGCGGCGAGGGCCATGACAGCACCACCCGTGGCAATGAGCTCCGTAAGGCGACTGCCTCACGCTCCACCGCCAAGGGACCGCCCCCGCCCCTGCAGCTTGCCGGGAAGTGTAGTTCCGACCGCCGCTGCCCGTGCCAGCTCTGCCGGGGGGCCGGGACCGCACGCTGCGATGGGCCAGGCTAGCGACAACGGCCCTTGTCTGCCACATCTCCCTCTGTATTTCAGTGCTTTGTCCGTCCGCTGCCGGTAGAAATAGATCCATCTCTTTCCTCAGTGCTTCATCTGACTTCACACACGCTAATGAAAAAGACAGCATGGGTTAAGCATCCATTAAGAAGAACAAAACCAACTCGAGTAAGGGCAGTATAAAGCACACCAAGGTTCTCTAGCTGTGCGCTTTATACAGAGGGTTGCTTGCACTTACGGCTTAATCTATTGATCTGTTTTAAGTAGCTATGGCTAGGGTGCCTGTTCCTCTTTGTCTAGGAAGTTCTCTATTTGTCTGACACCCAAGCATTTATCAAAACCTGACAAGCTCCTTTCAAAACAGTACCCAGAGATAATGTGTCAGTGCTAATCTGCAATGGCAAAGAGTCCTGTACAAAGCAGAAACATCTGGCAACTAGAAAATACCAGAGAGTTACTGTAGTACAAAGCATTTAGCTTGAATTGCAAATTTCTGAAAACAAACCTGATTATTTACTTGGAAAATTTCCATTTAATGTGCTGATTTTCCCATTGAATAGATTATAAAAAAATAGATTTTTTAGGACACATTTAAAGCATAAAAAGCAGTTTCCCTTCATTTTATTCATAGCGTTCTGTACAAAAGACAGGAATCTGATTTATATATAATTAGGTAATTATTGCACTTGAACATGTTAAGGTCTCGCAACACTTCTTGAGTCATTCTAAATTCTGCTGATTTTGTAGGAATTTCTTTTACATACATGCTGTTGTGTGAGTGTGGGACTGGCAAAACTGTGACTTCTTTAGTCACTCTTTAGTCTAACTGTGGATATGGACTGGGTAGCTAGCACAGCTCAGCCTTTCTGAGTGGAAGAGGTCAAAGGGAAGAAAAGTAAGATATAATAATTAATATTTTCTTAAAACGCCTCTGTTTCTAAGACGTCTTCAAGACAGACATGAGGATGAGGTCCTGCTAAATTAAACAAGCATAGATGTAACTGAATAATAGAATTAAGGAATCATCACATCCCAGTCTTTGACTTTTTTGAAAGTGTACAAAATGGGAGGGAGTTAGGTTTGGCTTTTGGTTTTTTGGTTTTTATTCCCAGTGACTGCTGGGCAGCTTTCAAATCCTCAAAAAAGAAATGCACATGAAGGCCAGGAAAGGCTAAGATGAACGAACATTTTACCTTCCCTTCCACTCAGACTTCCTCCCCTTCAACTCGACTCTATTCCTCCTCATCCTTTCTTCACATAACCTGTTTTCCTACCTCTTGTCTGTGCTTATTTTGTCAGCTCTCCATTTAAATGTTTCTCATTTATGCTTTTTCTCACCTCACACTTCCCAGTCTTGCTCTACTTTGACTGACTGTTCTGCAATTTTGTTGATAAAAAGTTAACGAGGAAATGAAAGCATTTTAAGGGTTAAAAGCCATTTTACTTTTCCTTACACAGAGGCAAATAGACTCACTCTATTTTCAGAGAACTACCTACTTTGTGCAAGGTTGACACACACCTTCAGACTAAGTCAGTCTTCCAAACACATCACCCCTCTATTCTCAAAGAAGAAATAATATTGTCGGCATTGCTTGGAGATCATACTGCATTTCAGCAGGCCTTATAAGATAAACACAGTTTTAGTCTATCCGGGAACCTAGGTCGAGCACACATTATAAAGCTTAACAGATAAGGAGAAATCTGGAAAACAAGTGTCTCCTTTTAGCTTTGTAAAGACTTCTGCTGTGTATCTTACAGATTTTGTTGGTACTGTTTTTTCCTCTACTTGCCCAACTTGCTGTACTATTTTCAGGCAAACTACTACTGATGGTAATTTGTTACAAATTATTCCACTAAGCTTTTGTGTTACATCATTACCTATGGTCATAGTGTGACTTTTGAGTCTGTGAAAATGCCAACTTCCCCCAATTGCTCATCCCTCTTTCTGCACTTTCTTCCCCCACCTCATGTTGACACTGTTGTGGTTTAGGCCCACCCAGCAATGAGCACCATGCAGCCCCTTGCTCATGGGATGGGAACGAGATTGGGAGAAAAAGGGAAATCACATGGGCTGAGATAAGGAGAAGTTAATAGAACAATTCAAGGACATCAGAAACAATGGTAATAACAATGACAATAATGAAGTAATATATAAAATGACTGATATACAACAAAATGCACACTTAAATTGCCTGAGCCTACAGCCCAAAATAAAACACCAACACTATGCCCCATCCAGCCCTCCTCTTATATAGCAGGCATGACATCGGTATGGAATCGAATATCCCATTGGCTGGTTCGGTTGCCAATCCTGGCTGTGGCCCCTCCCAGCATCTTCTGAAAATTACACCTATGCTGGCCGACCCCAGGACAGACACACAAGTTGTTCGTACAGTCCACATAGAAAACCAAATAGGAGAATTAGCTGTGTTTTTCTGCTTTTTCTAGATTAAAGTGTTTGTTGAACAACAGTTTCAGCCCATAGCATAAGAAGTCAAATGTCTGACTAAGCAATTTACTGCTATTAGATTTGTATTCTGAAATTAAGAGTCTAAATATAAAACAGAGACAGAATTATGTGGGCTGAGGGCAATATACAAAACTGCTTTTGGGAAATAGGGGTGTCTGTCAGGTAAGCTTTTCTCGTCTGGTGTCACGTGCATAATATTTTCTAAGTTTTCCTCCACAAAACAATAACAAAGCCCTTTCACTTTGAAAGCTAGAAGACTGGTGATGGTATAAGAATATAGGCTACCTTCCCTGCTGTTCAACAGTCAGGTTTGATAATGGCTTCAATTTGCAAAGCATAGATCAGTATCTCGGATATGACCCTTAAAGCTGCTAGAGACTAACTAGTGCTTCCACTCCAGTGCTTATTGCAGCTATGTCCTGCTCTTCTGCTCCGCAGGTAAGTCCTGCTCACATGGCTCCTCAGCCTTCCAGACACTGCAGTGACTGTGTCTCTTAGACAACTCTAAACCAAGCCTTCCATTACTGTGCAGCCCCGATATCCAGAACTGTGTTCCTATACCTATACAGGGTTCTTACCAAGCACATATAGACTATAACTGAGGTTTAGGAGAAGTGAATTGAATTTACTGTTTACCCCTATTTCAATGGAATTCTACATAAAATTTTTGCAGTTATTAGTGAAAAAAGGTTTGGATCATGTGTCAACTTTTTCCTGTAGTCTGTTGACGGCAAGGGGATTACTGAAAGGCTAGGGGGGGAAAGTGCAATAAAGTTAAAATCCTGGCTCAGGAGCTGCATTTCAGCTCAGGCCTTGCTGTCAATTCCTGCCTGACATATGTTGCACATCTGTGATGCCTGGCCTTGTACCTTGACGACTTGATCTTGCCTTCCTGACTTGTCTCCCTGGGTTGACCTTGGACCTGCCAGGTGTCTGCAGGGTTGTCTGGCCATTAGTGGACTTTTGGCTGAACTTGGTTACTGTCATTGAACCTGCTTTAGTCTTCTTGCTTGGGTAGTATGGGACTACACCCTTGTTAGGAAGGGCATTGCCCCCATCTGCTTGCCATCCTGGCTTGTCCTATTGGCTAATCACCCTTTTCAGAGCAGTTAATTCTTGCTGTTTCCTGACAGCTGTAATGACACAGACACATATAATTCACTGTTAGCGCAGCAAATGCATAACTGTTTTCTTAGTTATGTGGATGCATCTGTGCCAATCCTGCATCACTGAGAGAAGGAATAAGACTAACAACAGAACAAAGATCAGCTGCACAGAACAGCAATTTCCTAGTATTGCTGTCTGACTTCACTCGTTTGAGCAGCTGCAGAGACAGTTTATTTGAGTAAAGTTATGCAGGATTAGGGACTAGGGCCATAAGAAGTAGCAGTTAGTACATGACTCACTCATTCAAAGAAAGTATGTACAAAGGGCAAATTATTCCAGGTTACAAAAGTATTTAGGACTGGAAATGAAAACGTCTTCTTATTCCCTTGTTGTAGAATTGGAGCAAATCACTGTTATTACGTGAGATCATATTAAAAATCAGATAGGATAAAGAAAACTATAACATGTCATATCTTAAAAATATACTCTGCATGCCAAGTAAAACTAATAATGGTATTTAGTAAAAAGCAGCTTACTAACTCTTCATGCACAATGTAAAAACTCTAGCAACTATGCCAGCCAATGTTTCATTAGCTGCAAAATACATAATGGAAATAGAAAGACTGCCTTAAGAGATTTTTGCGGGTCTTAAGAGGATCATCTTCTCCCATGGCTCCACCTAGGCAGTCAGGCTGGTTACTTAGTTAAATCTCAGGTGACATTCTCATAATGGGTGGTTATTTATAGCAGATAGGAAGTTGGTGAGATTTTGAGCTGAGTACCAAGCCAAGCTGGCTGTTGATGAAGACCAGGTTGTGGGGTATCAGTTGTGTAAAGCCATACAACCTGCAGGAGTTCTGCTATGTGTGACTCACAGCGTGCCAGTGATCTCAGGGGAAAATAAAAAAGCAAACAAGTACAGCCTGCAGGAATAAGAAAGCCAAACTGTACTTTGTAGTTGTGCTGAGCCAGAGACTCGTCATTTTTTGGTCCCACTGTCTTCACCCCTTCTACTTACATCGTATAGCACCTAATTCTCTGTATACTGACCTTGTGCTATCTTGGCTTCTGCACTGTGAAGAAGTCTGCCATACTGTAACAGAGACATACCTTCCTGCTATGGATCTGCACAGGGCATACACTACAGGAGAGGCATCTTGTACCTCAGCTTCTGACCTTTCAGACAGCAAAAGCAGTGTTTCCCATATTCATTCTTGTTCTATATAGTAGGTCATAATAAGTGATCCTATAAAGTTTGAAAAATCCTATTTTTGGACATTGGATCATTATCTAAGTTTTAGAGCACTGTGTTTAGAGTTTCTAGTGAGATCTATTCTATAAGCCCCATTTCTTATTCTTTTCTGCCCATGATGCTTAGTGTATCTTCAGGATGGAGGGCAGGTCTAGCATTGTAGGCTAGTCATCTCTCTGTGGTAGAGGAAGGACAGCTTTCTTGCTGCCTATAGCCGCCTTTGATGAGATGCAATCTTATTTCTCACCAGCAGTGGGGTGGATTTTTGCCTTTACCACTTACATTTGTGCTGCTCCATTGCTGTGCATAAGAAAACAATGCAAGCTGTGCACTCATAAAGTGTGCAAAACCTCTCTGCATTGCATGTGAGAATCTCAGTAACCTTTATTATACCACGTGCAGTCTAATAGTGCTAGCAGCATATAACCCTGTTATCAACACACCAAGCAGGCATGGAATGTCCCCTGTGGAATTGATCTGCCACAGCTAGTTTGCAACTCAAGGGCGTAGGGGTTTATTTATCTTATCTGCAGAGGATAAAAACTCCCATGAAAGTGTTCCAACTTTCTGTTTTGTTATACCATGTTAAAGTCTATGTATATTAACCTACTGAGTATTGACACCTAGGACAAATTTAGCACCCAGAGTAACTGTGACTGATTTAATATTTTTTGTTGTTTTGTTGGAAATCATACACTTGCCATAAATTGTGAAAGGCCAGGAGGTTCTGAAACAGCTTGCAAAGATGGCAGCTAGACAGCTTTAGTGACAGCCTGATAGGGTCTGAGTATGTAAACCAAAGCTTTTCAGTGTGCTTAACATAATTTGTTTCAAAGAAAAAAAGTCATCCATGTCCAACAGTGTCCTGATTTGCAAGCACAAAAATTATTTTCTCCATTAAATTTTAATGCCTGCTAGCACTTGTGTTAGCAGATACAACAAAGCCCAGTAACAGAAGACTCCCAAATGCAACTTGTTAACAAGAACACTATATTAACCAACAAAGTATGACCTTCACTAAAGATTAATTTAGTGTGACATGAAGGAGGAAGCTCCTTTGGTACTAGAGGGAGTTCCTGTTTCCCAACAATAAATCCTGTCCTATGCAGCTAAAGTTCAAACATATGGGAACTTTATGGGTTTACAGAGTCTATGTACAAATTATTTGAGCAAAAGACCAAGATGGAGACATTAGACCAAATGTTTCTGAACAAGATGTGACACAAGATGAAGTTTACACAGCCAGTTAACATCAATTGTTATTGCAGTTCTTAAAATCAGTAAATTATTTTAACTAATCTCCCATTTTAGACCTAATTTGAATCTGTACTCTTTATGTTTAAGAAAGACTGGGATGTTTTTAATAGAAAAACTAAAAAGCTGTAGTTTATAGATAGCTTCATTTGTTTTAGCAGCTAGCTTAGTTCCCTGCTCAATAGAGGCACTTCTAAAAGAGCTCTGACTTCCAAATTCCTGAGTGATGTCTCAGTTGGTTACTTGGGTGTGGGAGAAGCAGCAGGAGAAAAGAAAAATCCCGGCAAGTTTTTAGAGAAATAGTGATGAACAATGGTGATGTTAACAATTTCATCACTAGTTTTGATTTTATTTTGGATAGGAAAACTTTATTGTTTGTAATGCCTATGTGTATTAATGCAGTATTCACACCCAGAACAATGTTCTAGAGCCTGAAGTATTTATCTCCAAAGCTCAGGCAACTTGGTTGCCATAGACAGGACTGTGCAGGCATAAATGATGGACATATAAAATGAAATCATCTTCATTAAGAAACAGGGTGAAGAAGAATTGAGTTTTGGTCACTACCAATAAGAAGAAAACCTGGTAAGTAGCAGTAGATAGTTATCACCAGACATCAGTAAATATCAGCGGATATCTATCAATAAAGGAGTTTTAATTTTGAATATGCACAAAGGATAAATCTACTTTTATTTACATAAATTCATGCTGAGAGTCAACAGCAAGCCACAAATTACTGTCTCAAAAAGAGTATCTGTCTTTTTATCTAAAGTAGAGGCTCGAGCACTGTTTGATAGTTTAACTTGTATTCATTTAGATAAAGAGGAAAATTCTTTACGATTATTATCATGAAGAGACTATCCTCCCTATAGTTAGCCCCATCTCTGCCAACTTGTTTCCTCGGCTCTGATATTCTAATTTATAACTAATATGTAAGAAGAGATACTAGGATGGTGTAAAAAACCATTTGACTGAAGAATAAATTAGCACAGCAGATAATGAAGCTTCTTCTCATTTGTATTTATTTTCTCAACTACTACAAAAGTTGTTGCATCTTTTAGAATAAATATTATCAGTTCTCTTGGAGATTCAGATCTTTATATTTGCTGCTAGTAGAGATGATGCATTGTCTTTCTTTGACTGTGCACCCATAAACTCTATTGCATGACTAATTAATCTGCTCTAATAACAGTGAACTTAATAATGTAGTTTATGGCTTAGCTTTCAAGTTTGCAAGAGCATTTATTTGAAAGTTTTCAATTGTTTAGTGTGTTGGCCTTGAAGACAATAAAATGTGCACAACACATGCACGCTTTGACCATTCAGAATTCATCATCAGTAATGCAATTAGAAGTCTTCTGAAGTGTGTGAGCTGTCCAAATGATCATGAAATGGAAAATTGACTTTGTAGTTCTTAATGATGGCATTAACTGGACACTTTCTTGCACCTTTAAACCTTTGAGATTTTATTAGAATACCAGATTAAAAAAAAAAAAACAAAAAAAGATTTAGTCTTTTCTCAAAGGGAAAAGTGAGATGCATAAGCTTTTCAGGATAGGCTATTGCAGATGTATCTGGAAGATTTTGAGAATGCATTCAGTGAAGAAAAATCCTTGGCCTTCACCATGTTCCCCAAGTTTTCCTTCCCTTTGAGGAAAAGGAACACGACTGAATCCATGCCTAAGTAGAGTATTTTTTCTATGATGTTTAAATGTGTTTGCTCTGTGACTCACAAAATAATGTATTCAGGTTCTCTTCTCATACTTTTTTAGGCCTAGGGGCGCTTTCCTAGAGACATGAAATATGAAGTGTTTGAACTTCTCCAGCTCTTTTCTATACTCTGTGAGGACTTCTATATTCTCTAGAAAGATGTTTCCATAATAACCTGAATTATTTTGCTTTCTGTTTGCTTCTAGGTGTGGCATCCCTAGTAAGACCAAAGATATTAATTACTTCTAATCCAAAAGTCGGGGCTTTTTTTTTTCCTTGGACACTGTTATAATTTATAGAAATATAGCCTAATTAATATATTATGTCTGTGGGAAAACCTAACCCCTGTGAGGTCTATGTCCTGTTGCTTATCTTCTATTATTAGTATCATTTTATTAGAAACTCTGTAGTTCTGTCAATACATTAGTTTTAAGCTGGATACTTATGCACAAAGCAATACATATCCCATTTGCTTTCCATCTGACAGTCCATTCACCTCCCGGTACAACTCCTGTGAGAAATTAATCAGACTTAATGAGGTCCTCATCATCTCCTTTTTAATGTGCACTCAGCTGATGCACCCTTGAAAAATGACATACATATTAGACTTTTTGCTTTTCTTTCTACATGTTTTGTGACATGTTTTCCTATATTGTGCTAGCTATCACAGAATGTAAGGCTTCTTGTGTTAGTTTGATTGACTTTGTATGCTTATTCCATATTGCCCTGTGGATGTGAACTTCATACTTGAGTTGTCCTTTTTACTGGCATTTTGAATTTTCAGTCATGCCTAATGAATTAGACTGCCATCCATCTGCTAGAAGCCTTGTTCTGTACAGAGCATATCTTGAGCTAACTCTAAATAAAATGCCCAGATTTCATTATAAATCTGCCAGACTTTTAAGAGTTTTCTGAGGCTTTGTAGTTGTGTCCTAGATTTTAATATTCCTTTCCTTCATGAGAAAACAAATTTGATCCTTCAATTTTCATTCAGCCACAGATGCTCCTAATGTAATCTTGTACGCTAGAAAAAAACCCACATTTTTGTTTAATTTTATGGCACCTCTACTGTACTTCTTACATTTCTATACTGCAGTTTCACAGCATCCTTTGCCCTATATTAACAGAAGATCCCTAAACATAGCCTATATTTCAGCACCAGCCACCATAAAAAAGCAATCTTCTCAATGTAATTTTTTTTCATTTAATGTTACCTTTTGCTTTTGTATACAGAGTATAACAGTGTTTGAACTTCCTTCCATTGTCTGCTGTTTTTCTAGAGAGTTAGAGCTACGACTGAGCCTTTAGGATATCCATTTTAATTTTATTACTGATGTTATGTGACATTAAGGATGCATAGCAGAGATCAATTCATGGCTTGAATTTCTTGATCTTCTCTATTATACAGCACAAATTTCTCAGAGAGTCACCTTTTCACAAAGGGTACCACTAACTGTACAGAGAATGCAAGGAAAGTTCAGATGCCAGTGAAACAGGAAGGTACATGCTTCCTGGTCAGTCCTTCCACGCATGCATTCCTGGATAGCTAAAAGCAGCATTAATGAGAAGAAAATAACTTCATTCTCCTTGGCTTGTTCCAGGCATCCTCTATGGAATAAACTGAGGTCAGAAAAGGTTAAGCTGAAAAATGGCAGCTTCCCAAACTTGTAGTTTGCTTATTCTGAAAAATTAAGATTTGTTTCTACATTTGAAATTACAGCAAATACTCTCGTATCAAGCCATGTCACAGCTGCGTTGTGCTACAGATTGTAAATGAAAAATGTACTGTCATGGTTACAAATGGATGTTCATGCTTTTTTTGTAAACTGATACTGTATATTGCTTGCAGTGTATTTCTTCATCCCCCACGTGGGATGAAGCAAAGTAAAAGAAATTGGTAACCGTAGCTCTCTTGATCTGAACTAAAGTGGAGAGACTGATGCAATAGCATTTTTCTAACTTTCCCTCTCTTTATTTTTCTTTTAGCAAAACTCAAGCCTCAGGAGCTATATTGCATTCAAAGAACTTCATAGAATTTCCACTTTTGAGAACTAATTTTACACTAGGGAAATCTTAGCATAAAAAAAAAAGGAAAGAAATTACTTAATGTATTTCTTCCCATATTTGTTAATTAATAAGGCAATTAGCACCTCTGAATACAGACACAGTTCCTATCCTCTGTGAAGAAACTTGAGTGCAAGGAATGTGTCAGAGTATTATGCATAAAATTTGTGTGGATAGGAGTGGTATTTTCCCTCAAAACTATTAAACTAAAGAAAAATAATCTTAAAACCTATGGCATCAGGGCATCAGTTAATTTTCATGCAGAGAAAACTTGTCTTTTTCCTTAAACTCTTCTCATGTGTGATGGCTTGTGTTGGCTTGTTTAGATCTGTTTCCCTTTGTAATATTTTCCTAAGATTCAAATTACCCTGAAATGCTTAGTTACCTTTGTCTGTGGTTGATCACCTCTGATTTATTTCTGGTGCACTGCATCATCAAACAACATAAATTTTCCTTCTGAAAGTCTATGAAAGTGAGAAAATCCTGTGGTTATGTCAGCAGACTTGTCTCCTATTTCTCCCTGAACCTAAACTTCCTGGCAATTAACTGCCAGGATTTTGACAAGTTTGGTTTATGTGCAGCTTCTGATGACTGCATCTAACCTAGCCTTTTTTGGCAAATTCCCCATTACAGTCCTTGGATGACACTGGAGCAGCTTCACCTCCATTGGAAATTCTAAAGTAGACCAGTCATTTACTTTGTTATTGAAGTGTCTAAACGTGGTTAGAACAGATCTTGCTGGCAAAATAAGGCAATAGCAAGTGCCAAAGACCTTGCTGGTGCTCTGAATGTGTTGTAACAGTCCATGTTGTTAGCAAAGAAAAATTCTATAACTCTTTCAAAATGACCAATTCTTGTCTTTGTTTCTGCTTATAAGCCCCATTTTTCCCTCTCAGCATTAGAGTTCTATGTCCTGCTCTACTAAAATCAATATGAATTTGACTTCTGACATGAAGGATTCTGGGATCAGATTAAATTAGTATATGGGCTGTGCTTACCCATAATAAGACCCTATCTGAGTTTATGAAACATGTGCTCTGTATGAGTTTATATCTTTTAGATGCTGATTTTGTTCAAGCAGTCATCTCAAATAAAGGAGTTGCATGATCCTTTAAAGACTTTTCCTGGTCCATTTGATATTTCAGTTAACACCTCAGATCCTTTCTATTTGTTTTTAATGAAGTTTTGAAAATTATGTGGAGAATTTACAGAATTTTAAGATCTGATATCAGATTAAGTGAAGCCTAATTTGGGTGGGGAAAGTTCTTATTGGACGGTTCAAAGCTTTGTTACAATGTTTGTTGACATTTGTATTTCTGATGACAGTTTCAAATACTGATGAGAAGTTGGTTTCTTTAGAGACCAAATGCTTGTCTTGTCATTTAGGGGTTGACCTCTCCTGATCAGGATTTCAAGGTCCCCCTGAACTGGTCCTTATTTTTCCCCAGTAGGATAGTGAGATTAAACATTCTTCATTTCACACAAACAAGATGTAAAAAAAATTTTAAAATTGTCCAGTTTCCTCTGTATCTTAAAAGGAAGGAAGAAAATCATCTGTGTGCGCAAACCCCTGGACTCTTATAATTTCAGGCTATTAGTATCTGTGATCTGTTTTACCAGCTTTCATAACGTTAATATTATACTCTTTTCTGAAAGCATAGCCCTATTTTTAGGCTGTAACACAGTATCACCGTAGTAGGGGGAAGTTTATGACTGAAGCTGGAAGAGCTCAGAGTTCAGAATGTCTCGATTTTGAAACAGCATCTAAGGATTGACTGTTCCAGGCATCCTCTATGGAATAAACCAAGGTCAGAAAATGTTAAGCGGAAAAATGGCAGCTTCCCAAACTTGTAGTTTGCTTATTCTGAAAAATTAAGATTTGTTTCTACACTTGAAATCACAGCAAATACTCTTGTATCAAGCCATGTATGAATGCACATTCAGTTATGCAGAATAGGCTTTCAAAAGTCAAAGACCAAAGATGACAGTTGAGTTTTACAAACCAGAAAGGAGGATTCTTAATTCAGCTCTTTGCACATTTGAGGTTATCTCCACTAGGTACTCCTGTCAAGGCTGAGTGTGATAAAAGACAGCAAGCATTAACAGCAAATTCACTGGAGAAGAGGGAGAAAAAAAAATAGTTGTCTTTTTCTGTCCAGCAACCAGAAGAGGATTAAATAAATTACCTTGTGAGGCTTTTATAAACCTCAGTTTCTAGTGTTCTTCAGAATCAGTGAAGATAATAGTCCATTCTGTTCTGAGGAATCCTGATGAACATAATGTTGCCTATCTGTTATATTAGTGTTAAACCTGCAGACCACAAAAGAATTAGCTCAGCATTTGTATGAATTAGGCAATATGCAGCACACTCTTTTTATGTTTTGGTTTTTTTTTTTAATTTTAAAACGGTAATCTTATTTATTGTAATATGTAAGAAATTTTTTATTTGTGTGTTTTTTACAAGCTATTACAATTTGTCTGGTATCAGCCAAATTAAAATCACTCAGTGGTGAGCCCTGGCAAATGAAATATCAGCCCTGGCTTGGGATAATTGCACACATCACACATTCTAGACTTAATCAGCAGTATAGCCTCCAAGACTATAGACCCCCAAACTGTAAAAAAAAGCCAAGTTTTACTGCCTATTACCTGCTTATTGACTATCTGTATTGGAGAGCGCTGAAATTTAGAACTGAATGGCAAAATAGATTTCAGTGGTTTACTGAATTTACAAGAGATTTATTTTGATAGTAAAAAGCAGTTAAAATATGATCAGGTATCATGATTTCCTCTAAGGTTCTTGCATTTTGTGTTAATATTGTTTATAAAAAATTATGAAATTTCTATAATCTGCTTAGCTTTGTTGTCATGAAAAAGGAAGTAAACAATGATTCTTGTTCTAATATGAGGTTCTGCAGTTTCAGAAAGTGTTTCAAACATACTCTGTGTTTTGTCCTGTATATATATTTCAATCACACATATTGAAATACTTGCCAGGTTTTTTTAGGCAGATTTGTAGGTAAAAATTTGTAGTTGGTCATTTTGCATTAGAAACTTGTATTTGTTTCAGCGAGGTTTCTGTAGATGAAACTGCTTGCAGAATGGAGTCTGAAATTAGTAATCTAAAGTACTTTCTGCTTAAGCAGTTGTTAGAAAGTATTATTAACTGAATTTTTCTCCCTTTCTCAGTGCAAAAAACTCTTAAAAGTTTCTGTTTTGTTTTTAATTTCTAGCACATAGTTCTTTGTGTGTTTGTTTGTTTGTTTGTTATATACTCATCCCATTGTGTGGTGGATTCTAACACTACCTAAGTGGTATTTTTAAAGATGAGGGTTGTCAGGGCCTGGCCCAGGCTACCCAGGGAGATGGTGGTGTTGCCATCCCTGGAAGGATTTAAAAGATGTGGAGATGAGGTGCTGAGGGACATGGTTTAGTGGTGGGCTTGGCAGTGTTAGGTTAATGGTTGAACTAGATGATCTTAAAGGTCTTTTCCAACTGAAACGATTCTATGATAAAATACAGCTCTGCTGTGGGTGAATAGGGGGATTAGAGACTGGTCCAGTTTGAGTAAGACTGGTTGTTAAGGTATAAGACACCGCATGCTATTATCAAATAACTACACAAGTTGCTGTTGCTGCAGCATGAGATCAGAGCCCAAGTGGCAAAAGCTAACACTATTTGATCATTAAATATAATACTTTCCGGATGTAAAAATGGTTTTGCAAATCAGGCATAAGATTACAGGTGCATAGATTTTTCATTTAGAAAGTGGATGGACAGTAAGATGGGTGTTTTTATAATGAGATACAACCCCATGACTTAGGAATAATAAATGTTGAAATCTGACAGATTCCACTGGAATCACTCAGATCTCTGAAAAAAAAGAGGGATAAAAGATAGCTTGAGCACTGTTTTGAGATGTGATAGAAGACAGCAGCACTGAGCAAACTCAGCTTGATCTTGAATCTGAATTTGATCCTTAGTGGGCTAGTATACTTTTCAAATCTCTAAATGCATAACTATAAAGCTAGAAAAACAGTGGGTGAAAATGCCTGCACACTGTTAAGATTTGCTATATCAACATTTATGTGTAATTCCACATCAAAGAGAAAAGGGTTATGCTAGATAATCTCAGTGTTTTCTTCTGGCTTCAGTGTATGAATAAACATATTTTAAAGAATTGTATTTGTAACTACCTGTAACAACTGTTGAAACATTAGCTGGCACAGAATAATGCTGTTCCCACTAGCTAAAATATACAATATATAGCATCAGTGATGTTCACTTAGTTTCTTTATGCCCTGGCTTCCTATTTGTTTCCAGTTGCAGTTGAAAAGGTTGATTCTAGCTATGCAGAAAATACATTTTGTCATGGTTATCGTGCACATCACTTCCTTGTGCACATTTAATGACATGCAATGAAAATCTATATAATATGCATAATATAAACTAGTATTCTCTCTAGCTAACCATTCCAACGTTTGTATTCCAGAGGTTCAGACATGTTGATCAAGTTTTGTTTCAACTGGTCTAACCTGAAAATTACAGAGCAGTGCACTGTAGCTGAGTAAACAAGCTATGAGAGTCTAGCTGTGGCAGCACAAACCTCAGTCCAAATGAATTTGTAACGCTTCATGGTAGAGTAAATTACCCCTCATGCAAGTCTCTGTTTCCTGGACTCAATTGTTTCTGGCAGCAAGGGTAGTTTGGGTACTTTTGCCATATGCTGTGTCTCTCTTGACTGTTTCCCTGTCACCAGGTTTAAGTTAATATTAGGTTTAGGAGGATGGTTATGCTGGTGGATGAGAAACCTGGATGAGAAGTTGATGACAAAAGGATGAAGTGTGGCAAAGAAACATTTTTAGCATACTTTGCAGGCTTACAGACACCAGAGAGGGAGGTTAAGTTGCATACCAATTCAGAAAGCTAATGTGAAAGCTGGCAGACCGCTTATGGTAGCCTCTCCATGTTCTTGAAATCCTCAGGTAAGAGGTGTTTTACTCATGGATGCCATGCTGGTTAAATCTAAGTGAAACCATTATATAAGATAGAACACAGTATTACAATTCTTGTACTGTGTTATAAAACAGGCCAGATTAGAGGCGTCTCTGGTTCTTTTAGACCTTCAATGGTTGGAGTCTATGGAACTGGATCTGAGGACATGCTGCTGTGTACTGTTCCACCTGCTGCATTCTCTCTCTTGCAGTTGCTGTACCCAACTGGGGAAGCATTAATGAGAGCAGGCTTGGTGCAGGTATGACAGTAGCATTAATTGAATGTTAGGGATCGTGTCCGAGTCATTCCAGTGCTGATGGCTATATGGGCAGTGATGGTAAGAGGTGCACAGTGGTACATTTTTGCCCTAAGTACTACCTTCAGTTTAGTGAGAGATGGCTTTACTCTCCAAAACTCACAAGAAATTAAGCAGTGTCTCAGGAGGACTATGTTGGGCAAGAAGGAGGAGATAGCAAAACTGATCAAGCATTGGGGCATTTCCTTTGTATAAGTTCAAAGCTTGAATGTAGACCAGGCAGAGGCAGTTTCTATAGACCATATAGTTAAATTCCTTCATATGATTAAGATGGTATGAAGTTGTGTGGAAATGTGGTGGCATGAGAACGTGGAAAAAGAAATTGGGAAGTAAATCTAGAAAACTATTTGCTAGGGGAGTATTAAAAAGATATAGAAAACCAAACCAAGATGACCAGGGAAAAGAAATCATCAGATTATGAGCTGACCTTATTCTAGAAGCTAAAATTGTGTAATTTAGCAAAGGATGGAGAAATGTCTCTGTTTCTGGATAAGGGAAAAGAGTACTGAAATTGTTATCTTAACAGATAACCTTTTTTTTTTTTTTCTAAAAAGTAGGGTAAATAATAAGTGATTTGGATTCTTTAGGGTACTTACTTAATGAAAGGCAAAATTTTGGTTTGGTCAGAGAGTGAAAATGACATTCTAAAGGAGGACTGTAATGTGGCATCTGTGTTACCTTCAAAACAGGGAAAACCTTCATTGGGCAGGTTGCTGATTATAAATAGCTAATTAAGAATACTTGCGACATCATGCAATATTTCATCAGACTAAGCCAGTGTGTATTACCCTGAAGTCGGGCTCTACTGGGACAGACCATTAGCTAGTAAATAAATAAATAAAAATAATAAAACAAAACAAACAAAAACCCAAACAACCAAACAAACAAACCAATTTTAAAAACCCAAACAACCAAAATGAAACAAAAACCTAAGGATCAGTAATTTTGAAGAACATTAATAACTCAGAATAAATGAGGATAAGGGCTCACTGACACCAAGATTGCTATGAAAGATTGTCCATCTCTGTTAGATTGTAACAGTATGTACATACTGGGAAGGGAAAAGAGACGAGAACAAGTACACATTCTTTTGCTTAAATACAATCTAAAAGCTGCATAGAGTGCTACTGTTTGACTGAAAAGAATTTTTGGTTAAACAAGGGGAAGGAATCCTTCCCCTAAGTCTATCTAGTCCTGTACTTTATTCTTTCAACTAGTAGATGCTTAAAGAAAGACTCAAGAAAATGAGAAAGACTCGAGGAAATGGCATCAAGTTGTGCCAGGGGAAGTTTAGGTTGGACATTAGGAAAAACTTCTATACTGAAAGGTTATCCAAGACTGGAACAGGCTGCCCAGGGAAGTGGCTGAATCACCATCCCTGGATGTATTTAGAAGTCATCTAGATATGGTGCTTAAGGATATGGTTTAGTAGTGGCCCTGGTAGAGTTAGATAACAGCTGGACTTGATGATCTTAAAGGTCTTTTCCAACCATAGCGACTCTGTGATTTGATGATTCTTTGAATCCCTGGGCAGGGATTATTTAATCAATAAAATAAACAGTCTTTGGGAAGTAGAGGGCCTTTCTGAACTTTGACTACGTCCAAAACACTTTTGTGAATCTTGTTTAAAGGTTCTTCAAGAACAATTGATGTTTTAATCTTTCTAGGCATTTGGCATCTCAAACCACCTCGTAACAATGAGTTTTACAAGTACAAATAATGACTATTTTAAACCAGCTACCTTTTTTTTTTTTTTTTTTTTTTTTTTTTCATGAGAAATAGTTAACAGCCTGCTCTGGGGGGTGGTTGAGTCACCCTCCCTGGAGGTCTTTTAGAAACCGGTGGCCACGGGCCTTC
>JANIJG010002744.1:47218-57563 GCA_024611175.1 Megaceryle torquata | reverse complement strand
GCACGAGTGAGAAGAGGCTGTCCCTTTCCTCCTGACACTCAGCCCTCAGATATTTATAAACATTGATCAAATCCCCTGTCAGGCTTCTCTTCTCCAGGCTAAAGAGTCCCAGGTGTCTCAGCCTTTCCTCCTAAGAGATAATCCTTGCACACTCAAAATCATAGAAGTTAGACTGGAAATGACCTCTGGGGTCACCTGTCCCAGCACCTCATTTCTGAAGCAGGTCACCTCCTGCTCTTTTCCACAACTGTGTCATTCTTGCCAAACCCTGACATGAGCGGTGTGCTCCTGAAGAATGTTATTTGGTTCCTCATTTTGGACAGCCCTGTAGAGGCAGGAAGAAAATTAGTCTTGTTTTGATGTCCCAGGTGGGTGTAGAGCTGTTCAATGAAGTCTGAGTCTCCTTCAGCCCAGGGGATGATGGCCTGTCCCCTGGGAACAAAGATCCCAGAGTTTCATCAGACCTGTGGCACAGTGTGCCCCTGGGCACCCAAGCTGGTGACTACTAGCTGAGGCTCTGCCTGCCCAAAAGGCACAGAGAAGGGTCCCATGTGCTGAGAGGAATCAGCATTACAATGATAACAGGTCTGATGGGTCTTCCCTGGGTGATTGCCCAGTGTCATCCTTATGCTTTGACACTGGCCGAAGTGGGGGTTGTTAAAAGATAAGAGTTTGTCTTTTGCAAAACATTTACATTTACATGCCTGCTGGCAACAGTGTCAGGGGTTGGGTGAGAAGGGTCCCTGGGCAGTATTTGGTGAAGCCCCCAGCACTGTGAGCAAAGTCAGTGCCACAACAAGCAGTTCCTCCTCCAAGACAAGGGCAATCACCTTTGCTTCTCTGCCTTCCTTGGACACAGGCAGCCAGCACTGCCCCATCTGGAAATGCCTGATGCCATGTACAACAGGTCTGAATGTGAACCTTCTGAGTCCCTCTGCTCTGCCAAAGTTTGCCTGTGCCCACATCCCCCTTTCATAGCATAGTCATACTGTTAAGATTTCAAATGGAGTGCCCTGCAGACTGTGGGACACAACCTCAGTGGACACACAAACTTCTTGATGCTGATCCTGATATAAATACTGATTCTATGGGGAATTGATAAAATAAACAGGCATTCCTGACTAATAAGTAGTACTCCAAATGCAACAAAGTCACCATGCAAACTTTGCTCAGTCTGGCCATTGTTGTCATTCCTGAGATGTCAGTAGCAGTCTATGCTATCTCCCTAAGAGTGGGAAAAAATGGGATTAGATGTAACAACATTCCCACTGGGAGAAAAATGAGTTGTTAGAAATGCAGAGCATGGAACAAGTCTTCTGAATACCTGCAATTCAAACAAGTCACACCTTTATACATCCTGTGAGATCACAGAGGAAGTCCCTTCCTATTGGTCCCTGCCACCCAAGGAGAACCCTCGCTCCCACCACCCAGGTGACCAAAGGGCCAGGACCTGCACAGGAGAGGACCTGAGCGTGAGCCTTCTTTGATCTTGGCCTCCCTGCCCCAGACAAGCCTTGGCCAGGCCAACAAGGACGGGTGCTGGCAACCCAAGCCCAGCAACAGGAACCACCAGCAAGGACGAGAAGGCCAGGCAGGCAGGTGCAGCATGGAGGCACCTTCTGAAGCCACTGCCAGCAGCATGGCCGGAGCAGAGGAGATCTACACGGTGCCTGAGCAGGAGAGGGAGCCCCAGGAGAGAGATTTTGAGGACCCCTCCAAAGTCAGCGAAGCCCAAGAGAGCCACTCCTTCAGCTCCCCCCACTCCTCCCGCTCCTCCCGCTCCTCCCGCTCCTCCCGGGCCGGGCTGCTCTTCTCCGTGAGCCGCGTAGACCGGCAGCTGCGCAGAGGCTGCTTTGCTGAGCGCTACGCAGCCCAGGTCCCCGTCTATCTGGCTGCGGTGCTGCAGTGCATGACGCACAAGGCCCTGGAGATGGCTGGCAGGATATCCAAGAAGAGCAAGCGGCGGCTCATTTCTCCATCGCACTTGCAGGTGGTGGTGCAAAAGAGCTCTGTGCTCAAGCAGCTCCTGCGAGGTGCTGTGCTCAGCCACTGCGGCCAAGCTGCCCCCCAAAGACAGCGTGCGGCCTCACCCTCCAAAAAGGAGACGAAGACCAGGAGGAAGAAGAGAAGCCCCAGGCAAAAGGCTGCGCCTGCCCGTGCCACTGCTACTGGCAAGTAAGAAGAAAGCAGCGGCTCTTGCCCGACGCCGGCACGGCACGCGCTGCTCCGCGGGCAAGGCTCTTGCCACATCCTGCACGGTGGTCTGAGGAAACAATAAAAGCTTTTGCAACACCATGTGGGAGATCGGGCTTTTTGTGCTGTGTGCTGGACTAGTGTCCCCACTCGAGACTCCAGGAAGGCAGGAAAAGCTGATTCTATGATTCTAGAATGATGTCAATGTCCCCCAACAGTTCAATCCCAGTTCCAATAAGTTAGGAGAAACTTGTAGCAGGAAACTGCTACTACACCAAAGAAAGAAGTTAGGATGAGGATGTGCAGCTGCTGGCCTGCTGCAGGTGGTTTATCTACAGCACCATGGTTTCCACAAACTTATGAGAAAGGTTGGGCTCAGTTGCTAGTGCTACTTCCCTCCTAAAGAAAAAAAAAGTTTTTTTCAAAATCTATGTTAATATAGTTCATGTTTTCAGGCTTAAAAGCACATGTTTAACATCTTTGTTGGTGATATGAACAGTGGGATTGAGAGCATCCTCAGCAAGTTTGTGGATGACACTAAGCTGTGTAGTGTGGCTGACAAACAGGAGGGAAGGGATGCCATCCAGAGGGAAAAGGACAGGCTTGAGAGGTGGGCCCATGCCAACTCATGAAGTTCAACAAGGCCAAGTGCAAGGTCCTGCACCTGAGACAGGGAAATCCCAAGCACAAATACAGGCTGGGTAGAGCATGGCTTGGAGGTGTCAGTTGATAAAAATTCAACATGAGCCATCAGTGTGCACTTGTAACCTAGAAGGCCAACTGTAATGCAGGTTGTATTAAAAGAAGTGTGGCCAGTAGGTCAGGAGAGGTGATTCTCCCCCTCTACTGTACTCTACTCTACTCTACTCTCATGAGACCCCATCATCAATTTCTGTGGCCCCCAGCACAAGAAGCACATTGGAGCAAGTGTTGGAGCAGGTCCAGAGGAGGGCCATGAAGATGATCAGAGGGGTGGATCACCTCCTCTATGGGGCCAGGCTGTGACAGCTGGGGTTATTCAGACTGGAGAAGAGAAGGCTCTAGGGAGACATTACAGTGGCCTTCCACTACCTGAAGGGGACCCACAAGAAAGCTCAGGAGAAACTTTTTGCAAGGGCTTGTAGTGATAGGATGAGGGCTGATGGCTTTAAACTGGATGAGGGTAGATATAAACTAGATATTAGGAAGAAATCCTTTACAGTGAGGGTGGTGAGACACTGGAACAAGTTCCCCTGGGAAGCTGTGGATGCCCCCTCCCCAGAAGTGTTCAAGGCCAGGTTGGACAGGGCCTTGAGAAACATGGTCTAGTGGGAGGTGTCCCTGCCCATGATAGAGGGGTTGGAACGAGATGATCTTTAAGGTCCCTTCTAACCAAAACCATTCTATGACAAGACAAAACTACTGGCCACGCATCTTACCCCATGCACGTCATGCTCATTCAGAGCCAGTAGCTGAATAGCAGAGCACCTCTCTGTACTGGAGAATCACATATTCCCAGCTACACTTCTGCCATGTACACACAGGTGCAGCTTAGACTACAAGCTCTGGACAGTAAGCATTGTTCAAGCTACAATCTGGATCCTCCTAAAGGGTAAGCAGCAGAAGAGTGGAGCAGCCTTCCTTCTTGGTCACTAGTGCTTTATGACAGTGACGAAAGCAGCTCTTATGATTACTGCTGCACATTTCAAAGTATGCCAAATGTGCAGAAAGCCAAACCCATTAGTGCCACTTGAAATGTATTGCGCAGATCTACAAGCAGCAGAAATAAACATCACATGGCTCCTTCACTTATTTAGAGAACACTGACAGTTTTATATAACTAGCTATTTTAATTTAATAAAAAAAGCACCACAATGAAACACATTGTGGGAATTCCAAGTCAGCACCAAGCTAAAAAAAACCCATTTGCTGGGAGTAATCCCCACGTGTGAAAGTAGAGGAACCATCCTGTCCTTTTATGCAGGCCCAACAGTTACAGAGAGAGGCTTCAGGAAGAAATATACACAGGGAAGCAGTAATTGCCTGATTTATCATTAATTTCAGTAGACTGCAGTAAAGACAAGGTGACAAATCAATTCTGGATTTTAACCTGACAGCAGAGTGTAGTGCAGCACTATGACTTAATGATCAACTGCATTTGCCTGAGAGTAGCTGGTATCTGGGATGTCTTGTGAGAGCTTGAATATGCTGCCCAAGATACTTAAGAGAAAGAGATTTGATATTAGGAAAGACTTGAAATGAGGCAGTTTCAAAGACTAAACATTAGGAAGGATTTTTTCACTGCACGGATTGTCAGGCATTGGAACAGGCTGCCCAGGAAGGTGGTTGAGTCACCATCCCTGGGTGTGTTATATGGATCTGGTGCTTGGGGATATGGCTTAGTGGTGGACTTGGTAGAGTAGGGTTAATGGTTGGACTCGATGATCTTAAACATCTTTTCCAACCCAAATGAGTCTATGATTCTAAGTGCATGAAAATAATGTGAGAAAAATGTATAAATGCTTCCTATCCCATTCACAGCTTTACAAATTTTGGTCTGCTTAGTTCTTAGACCTGCCCTTTTTCACTGAAATGCTCCCTAGCTTACTCCCCAGCATAGATTAAACAAAATCTTACTTCTTCTTTCAATGCTTCATGTCATGAGTTTACAGAGCATTTTCATGTTGGACATGACATGCTGCCTTCCCACTGATGCCAAAAAGGTGCATTGTAACTTTGCTAGCAGCACCTCTGGGTTTTCGTGCTGTTTTGTCTGGTGGAGGCACAAGGTCTATTTTAGATCTCCTCACAGCAGAGAAATGCATTTGAAGTCACAGTGTGATGCTTCCACTCCACCAGCTGCTGTTCACCCTGAAAGCCCCTTTCTTGGGTCTTTTCAGTGACCCAACCACCCCAGGTCACCTGGCAAAATCCAGCATCATCAATTTTCTGTGGTTCCACTGAAAGAGTCCCCTGAAGAGGCTGACAGCTCAACAAGGAGACGAAGAAGGGGAGCCAATGAGATGTGAGACACCAAATGTCATGTCACCAAAGCCCAGCAAGGGGACTAGGCTTCCCTCATTGCCCTGCAGTGCTGACCGCAGAGCTTTCCAGGTGTGCTTCTCCACAGGGCTCTGTCCCCTCAGCTCTTCTCAGCAGCCACGGTCCAGACACGGATAACCAGCATGCTCCCTGCAGCCCAACAGCTCCCTTTAGGGGAAATAAGTAAAAGAGAAGTAGATGAATTACAGACACTACTGACTCCATGCACTGCTGCTATAAAACATGTGCTTCTCCCCTCTTCTGAATTAAGTGCTTTGCCAGCTGCCTAGAAAGCCAGACCCTCTCCATGGGCACAGGGTAGGGAGGTTCAGGCATCATGGTCTTGCTGAGGTCTTCAGGTGGTTCCTGGTCTCCCTGAGACATTAGTTGCCCAATGTCCACTCCAGCTTGCTGACAGCAGATGTGCCTAGGGTCATCCCCACCAATATGATGCCAGTCTTTCTCCTCTGCCTCCAGAGCACACTTACTCATCTCCTTATTTGCTTATTTAGTCTTGTCAATATTTGCCCTCTATTTCATGCAGGAACATCTATCCAGTGACATCTTTACATTTAGTTTCCCTTTGCTTCCTGAGTGCTTCTCTGTGCAACTTGCGCCACACCCATGGCCACCACTCCCAGTTCCTGGCAGTCCCAGGAGGGCCAAGGACGTCATTTGAAAAGCTGTGCGTGATTGCTCCTTAATTACTGGGTAATCGTCTCCAGATTATGAAAACTGTAATCATTGCTTATAATGATACTATTCCTGCACATGTTGTGAGGGCGATTTGGCACTGGTGTCCAAGAGACCTGGGGAGAAGTCTGCTCAGCTGCAGCATCACCTCCGTACCAGCTCTGCTTTGGGTTGTGGTTGGAAGGCCTCATTTCCCTCTGTGCAGGAGAGTCCTGAGCTATGTGGGAGGACTCGTTCTTGTGTTCCATCAGGAACTGCTATGACTTCCTTCTATGCAGCCTGAATAAGGGTCAGAAGGCTGCAACACAACAGTAATCCAGGAGTTTGATGAATATACATGTGTTGTCAGAGGAGCATGGGGAAACCACATAGTGGCCAGTGTCACTGAGGCCATAAGGATTTATTCCTTCAATTTCAGAATGTCCTTTTACTATCTGAGTCTTTCCAGAGGGGCTCTCAGTTCAGTAATCTCCTTTCCCACAGCAGCACCAGTCACCAAGCAGGCTGCCTGTAGACTGGAAGGTGACACAGCCCAGTTCTAGGGTTTTCCTTCAGTTGTCAGTGGGCCAAAGTGTTTGCTTTCAGCACTGATCAAACTGAATTCACTGCTTTGAGAGAGGGATGATTTGTTCCTATCAGATTCAGGCACACTGAAATTTTAAAGCACTTACTAATCTAACAGAGTGAAGGGTTTGCATCTTGCTTATACAATTAAAAGCACTTCTACTAAAAGTAAATAAAATAAAATAAAATGCAGACTTGGGCCACATCTAGAATTTACTCTTATTCTGCTTGTGCAAATGTCTTTCTGAGGTGTTCCTCAGCTACAAAGAAGGAAAGCTCCCACTCAGTGGCATGCTGCCTTGAGAGAGATGGTTTTCAGCATAAGGCCTCCCTATGTTCTTTTATGCAGTTACAGGTGAGGTTCTCTAGAAACAGTGAATACAAAGAATATTTCAAAGCATTTATCTGAAAATGTAAGGAACCTTTTTTTTTTTTTTTTTTTCCCTTTGTGGCCTTATATTTAGCAACTCAGCAGCTAGAAGTGTTAATGAGTACCTGAGATTTACACAGATGAGTAGAAGGAGATTGGGACCTTGGTCCTTCTGCTCATCATCTTTACCTCCTCAGAAAGGACCTGAATGATGAGTTTACACAGAAGTAGTTTTCAAATAATATAGTATGCATTTAAGCTCTGTTCACGTCTTCAACATCCTCTCTAGTGAAATATCTTCCCTAATCAGACAGTAGACAGAGCCCTCTGCTAGTGCTTGAATCTTTAAACATACCTTATAATGTCCACATCACAAAAGACTCTTTTAGGGAGGGCCAAACTTGGCAGCCCAACAGAGGTGAAATTGCTGCAGCTCCTTGCCTCCAGGTGCAACCAGATGCAAGGCTGAGCGTGTTGTTCCCAGTAGGATTTGCACACAAATGCACATACACACCACAGATATACATGCATATGTGGTCACCACACGGATCTACACAGACACACAGAACGCTCCCATGAACACAAATGGTGTCAACATCCACCCTCCTTTTTCCTTCCTGGCTGAGCAGGATGCTACTGTGACTTTTTAGGCTGTCGGGCAGTGATAGGACTGGAGGGAATGGATTCAAACTAGAGATGGGCTGATTCAGATTGGATATTAGGAAGAATTTCTTCCCCATGAGGGTGGTGAGACACTGGAACAGGTTTCCCAGGGAGGCGGTGGAAGCCCCATCCTTGAAAGTTTTTAAGGCCAAGCTGAATGGGGCTCTGAGCAACCTGCTCTAGTGGGAGATGCCCATGCCCATGGCTGGGGAGTTGGAACCAGATGGTCTTTAAAATCCCTTCCAACCCTGACAGTTCTATGATTCTATGCATCTGTATATATACAATGTGGATTCCATCAGCAGCTGAGCTCTTGCAAACCACAATATTATCAGGTCAGGTAAAACAGGTAGATGATGCTATCAAAGCTTTGAATGCTGTATATAAAGGTAGATAAAATTCCAAAATTAACTTTGGGACTTAAAATTCACTTCTGATCAATTTCTGGCCTTTGGTTCCAGATCTCACCAGCAGAAAGTAGCTTCTTGTTCTTGTAAGAGTGAAAACATCCAGATTTCAACATCAGATGAGTTTCAGTGTTGGGCTGCTGCTGTTACCTGGTGAAGGGAGCTACTCATCAAGTTCTCACTGCTGACATGAATCAGCTGTGGTGCAGTCCAGTGCTCCTCTGACATCAGGTCCTGACTGATGGTAATTAAAGCATGGAAATGTAAATCTGCTTTACAGTTTATATTTGACACATTTTGATCAAGATCCAGAGTGTTGACTGCACTGTGTTTTTCTTTCCCAACCTATAGGCTGTTGGGGTTTGGTTTTTTTTAGATAACAAGATTAGGATGATCCATGTTAGACTTGCTACCTAAGCATTTCCCTCTGAGGTCATTATTAGTAAGTTGCTGTTGGTCATTACTCCACAAACAGACCTGCAGAGCTCAAGCTATGTGGTATGAACAGCAGGTTTTCAGGTTAGCAACAGGAAAGAATAACTCCAATGAGGGATGGAATAGATTCCCCCCAGTGCCACAGTGAAAACTGTCCTCCCTGAATATCAAACAGCATGCTAACCATATTTCTTGCTGTAACCAAAGGCAGTCAAAAGCAGACAACAGAGACAGTATCTCTATTGCTAAATGTACCTTTCTTAGGAAGGACCCTCTCTCAGGCCACATGATGCTAAATGTCCTGTGTCCACCCATGTAAGGCTCTAGCATAGACTGGAGGGGCAGAATTGTACTGTATTAGGACTAGGTCATCTCCGTAAATGCAGAAGTAACATGAAGGCTTTGCTGCTACCAGGTTGTCACATGTCCTCAGATGCGCAATGGAGGCATGTGGGGGTGAGTCCAAGTGCAATGCCTCCTGACAAAGCAAAAAGGGGACCTGCCATAGTCTGGTTTAAGCTATTATGACTATCAGTAGTGCTCCTTACCGTGAATTATCTCCGGAACTGTACCTAGATTTTTTCCTGGAAGGATATGGTTGATTCATCCCAAAATAGTTCTCTGTAATGAATTGACATCCATGCAGGGTGGACAAACTAGGAACCAGAACATGGAAGTCAAGTAATCTGATAGCACAGATATACCCAGAAGATGAGGTGTTAGCTGAAGGGGCAGAGATGGCCATGTGAGATGTACCTGTGGCAGTGGTGTTGTTCTAAGGTACAAAGGGGTGAAAAGGTTGAAAAACCCTCTCAGGGTTTTGTATAATCTAAAGATTTTCTCCTGGAAAATGCAATTTCTTCAACAGGATGACCTGCAGGGTGATCTTGTTGGTTGGAAAAAGTGAGGTGGGCATACAAAGTGATCTGGACTGCAGAGCAGTTGGTCCCTGGACCCTGCGAGGATGACTGGCTCTTCAGGCAGAAAGGGGAGAGATGTAAACACCTTGTTTTTACTGCCTGAAGAGCCACTCCTGAGGACTTCTCCAGAATCCTGTTGCTTACAGATTAGCAAACTGAGCATTATCCCTTTCAAAATTGTAGTGGGTAATGTAGCAGGTGCATGTGGCTTGAAACAACTGCATGTGGCAGTTGTTTCAGATCATCAGGAAGAAATTTTCAGAAGCCCATAAGCCTTTGTTAGATTAAATAATAGTTGAAAAATGTCTTGTACTAAATGGAAATCTTGAAGCTGCGAGGCATGAGTTGGAGCCACTACTCATACATTGCTCAAAAAACTGGGAAAATCCCATCTTAAAAGGCAGAGATGACATCACTTTATATGACATATCTCATGTCTTGAAACCACTGATTCTCCTGAGCCACTGGCAGCCCATAAGACCATATTAAATAGTTTTCAGCTTACCCATGAGATCATCTAGCCTTTGTAATGTTTTCAATTAGAAGCTTCATGATCAAGTTGCCTGGTTACCTGCACGTGGTAGTCCATTTGTCTTCATGGTTGTTTGGTAGTGGTCATTGGACCATGCAGTTAAGGCCTGTTGCTCTTAGGCTCTTCTTCTAACTTGATTCTAGCTGATATTATAGAGTTAACAGTGTGAGTCTGTCCTGGCTCGTGGACCCACTACAACTTCAACCTAACATACCTTGTGAAATGTTTATTGGCAAGGATCATCCCAATCATCCCAGAGAAGGAAAAACAGCAATGTTTTTATGTTTCAAGGCTGTCTTTCCTGTGACCAAGAGATTCCTTTGATTTACCAGAGCCTGGATGTTTCCAACAAGGGTAAACCGAGGGGATTCCATGAAATGGGAGACCATCAAGTTGTCTAATCTGTGGGCTGATGTATTATTTTCTTTAAAAAAAAAAAAAAAAAAAAAAAAAAAAAAAAATGCGAGAAGTAAGAGAACCTCTAAACAACATTCGTGGGAGGAGATGGGTATAATTAATTTTTTTGGTAGAATCATCCAAAATGTGT
>JANIJG010002744.1:22865-47208 GCA_024611175.1 Megaceryle torquata | reverse complement strand
TGGGAGAAAAAAAAGTTGTTGAAGTTTGGGTGTGTGTGTTTTTTTTTTTAAAAAAAAAAAAAAAAAAAAAAAAAAAAAAAAAAGGTATGAAACTCGAACTCCTTTAACCATAAGGAGTGGGAGGAACTGACTCTAATTAATTTTCTCTGTAATAACATCCAAAATTTGAGACACTTACATGTCAAAAAGGAAGCTCTCAGATATGTTTATTTTAACTTGATCACTGATTGGCTTTTTAAAGCCTGGTATATTTGTCTGACTATCTCCACCTAAAGCGGAAGAACAAATGAATAAAGGAAAAAGGGAAAATAGTGTAGACAAGAAAACTTTTCTACTCAAGGAAAATTATTTTTACCTTTTAAAAGATTCTCTGATGCACATTTTTGTCCTTTGTGTTCAAGGGAAATACATGTTCATGGTCCTTTATGGCAAAGGTCTGTAATAACCAAATCTTAATTTAAACCGATATGTCATTAGTTCAAGATTTTGAGCTAATTCAGAATGGCAGCAATATAATTATTACATCAGAATTGCATTGTCCATAGATTATTGGGTATTTTCATTTTTTTGAGAAATGAAATTTTTATATCAAATGGTTCATTTAAATGCAGTGATAATTAATACTTACATTAACTAAACTAACAGGGAGTAATAGTGTTTGCACTGCTCCTGTACTCTTCTTGACCTCATCTTCTATTTTCCTTATTACGTGTCCCTGTGTATTCTCTGGCAGGCTTCCTATTCTTGTCACTTCTGAAGAAAAAATTATTATTAGTTTTGATTGTCCTTGTTAGTCTTTTTTTAACTCCTTTTTTTTTTTTTTCTTTATGTCCTGTTTTCCAATGTTTGTCCTCCTATCTTCACCGTTTAAATACAGCAGGGGTTTTGCATCAAGATGTCTGTATACCCTACACTTTATAGACCCAGAAAAAATAGATGGTATTTCAAGTGTTTCATGACATATGAGGTAGTTATACTTTATTTTTCATAGATAGGGCTAAAATATGTTCCAGAGAGATGATGCTGAGAGTCTACTAGTTAGATCCGTAAAAGAGATCTTGGAGGAACTGAACGGTGTGCTGTTTACTCTTCTCAGTATAACAATGTTACAATGCTTAATATTACCTGATCTTTATTATTACAGAAAATGAGCAATATTAGAAAAATGTTCAATCCACTCCACATGAAATGATACAGCATACTCTACTGCACTAAAAGCTGCTTCTTTCCAGCAAATGTTCTGAGAAATACCATCACTTGCAAGCCTGAAAGCTTGCAGGGGGTGGGGTATGCCCTGGAAGAGTGAAAGGCTGTGTAAGCAAATTCATCTGAAGTAGCCAAACCCTGGGATATATATAGTTCTATTCAGTGATATGTTGTTTTTTTTAAAAAACAAAATGTTTTGTCAGAAGCGTGGAGAAGCATTTCTCAGATTGCAAAAGAATTTCATGAAAAGATCAAAGGTTAGCAAATAGCCTGGGACTACTGATGAGGGTATTTGCATAAGTGAAAGGGAAGCTGGCACTCTGGCCCCACATCTACTTGTTTTAAAGAAAGAAAGTAGAATAAAACAGGTATTGTAGTGAGGGGGTGGAAATTTGGACATCACCTCAGTCATGATTTAGCAAATACTCTCAGTCCTTAAGTGTTGTGCAAATGTAAAGTGAAGCCATAGAAGAGAACCAAGTATTTACATATTACTCATTCTTCTGGAAAATCCAAGGTTTCGCTACTGAAAGCTATTCATGTTTCCACCAAACCTGGCATGACTTAGATCTGTATTGACAGAGAATTTGAATGTCTCCATTCCGCTTTCAGAATATGCAGTGTTCTGCATTGCAAATGCACATTCTTTGACACATTTATTTTCTAATTTGTGCTGTACTGGGCATTTTGGGACAGTGTGGGGACATCTGAGATGCTATAAGTGAGATAGCTGTGGTATCAGAGGTGGGCTAGTCACAACCTCATAGAATTCTCTGAGTGCAGTGTACATGCAAAACACTGAACTTAACTTCTCCCATAGTTGGAAAATCTCACATTGCCCTACCATGTATGTGTGCCTAGTGTAAAAGAGAAGATCAGTTGCACCTGATGTGATAACATGGGTTGGTAAATTCAGATCTATTTGAAAGAAAAATATATGATTCAAATGCTACTGCAACAATCACCCCTCTGACTTATATAGAGAAAGAATGGAGAAAGAAAATGTGCAGCTATATAAAATTTCTTCATAAAAGAGAGAATAAATGTCGTAGCTTTCTGAAGTCTGGACTGAATGAGTTGATTCTCTGCTGTCCAAAGAGCATACAACATGACTCTACTTTGAAACCAAGTATTGTATGTGATACTTAAGTCTGTATTTGCATTGTTTTGGTCTTGAGTTGCATTTGGCACTGTCCTTCATTTCACCAGTTTTCTAGCCAAATTATGATCTCCAATGACAGATGTAATTCCTTACACCAATACAAAGGAGGGCCAGTCTAAGGTCAACAGATTTGTTTAGATTACATCCTGTACCAAGGTACCTTCTTTGTGTCTGTCTTGTAACAGCTGCTTTGTGTGAGGTTCTACCTCTCCCCTTTGTTAACACCTGATCTTCATGCTTCCAGATATTAATCCCCTCCTGCTCCTAATTTCTTAATCATACAACCCAAAACTTCTTCTTTTTCCCTCCTACCAAAGACAACTGTAATAATTTCCCTATTGCACTGTGGTATTTTTTAAGCATTATCTCTGACACGGCAGTGATGTGCATAAAGACATGAGATTACTTTTTTTTTTTTACCACAACATTGTGACAATACAAAGAGTTCCTCTGGGAGCAGTCATTTCACTACAGTAGTGATTTCAATAGCTTGTTTCCAGAGAAACATGTACTCTTCAATTGATCTGAATATAATGCCTTCTAAGATTTCCATTCTTCAAATTATTTATCTTCTTCTTTTCCATGTATGTGTATCAGCAAGAAAGTCCTTTTACATTCATGGTAAAGTCATGCTGGACTTAAATAAAGGCTGAGCTTCTGAAGCAATTTGCACCAGGCTCCTGGAATTGTTTGCTCCTTCCTTCTCCCTCCTTAATTGTTATTATTTTTTTTTGCCTATTACTTAGTACCTGTTTACAGCAAAACATGGAGTCTGAGGTAGCTGCAAATGCAAACTTCTCTGTGACATATTCTTAGCTGCCTTCTGCCCTCACAACCTATGCAGCAGCTTTTTTCACAAGACCATCCTGTTTGCACACCTCCTGGCTACCACATATCACTGTCACTTTAATGCCAGGCCATTCTGGGAAGCTCTGTGAAGTATTTCCCACTAGTAGCTGAGTGGGAATAGACAGCAGCTGCAGCAGCACGCAGGGAAGTTTTCTTTATGCCCTAACTTGGTCATCATAAAGCTTCTGGGATAGGATAGGCAAGTTATTTAGGCACGGTTAATTTAGGGTATCCCTCATTCTGATGGAAAGATTAATCCCTGTACATCTGAATCATTAGCAAGAATGTATGATACCATGGGAAGTGAAACTGATAGAATCTGGCATTCAAGAGTCCCACATCCATTTGTACCACATCACTGTAATAGTCCTCATTTTCTTCTCATATCTCCTACCACTGAAATAACTTCAGGCCCACTCTGCATTGCCTAACACCTTTTACAGTGTCCCTAGATCTTTTTCATGTTCCTAATTTCTCCTACAGTATATTCAGCTTCCTCCTTCCGTTCATCACTTGTTTGGCCAAGGAAGAGGAGGCGGAAGGGAAATTGCCTGTTACTTTCACTAGATTGCAGTTACAAACTTGTTGATTGGCTGCCCTATTTTGTTTCGTGGGTTTTTTATTTTCTTTATTCTTTTCCTATGTAAGAATGTGAATGAAGTCCCCCACTACTATAGATTATTTCTGTTTGGCCATATTACCAAGAGTCTAGCAAGCACACTCAAGGAAATTGATTCTTCCCCTCTATTTGGCAGTTGTGAGACCACGGATGAAGTTCTGTGTCTCAGTACAGAAAAGACATTGACAAACTGGAGGGAGTCCAGAGGAAGGTCACTCAGGTGGCCTGAGGCTGGAACAAACCTGCAGAAAGAAACCAAGTCTCATTTTATTCAGCCTGGAGAAACGAAGGCTAAGAGGGGACATAACTGCAGTCTTCTGCTACAAAAAGCAGAGAAGGCAGAGACGGATTCTTCTTGGGTGTGCACGGTGAAAGGACAAGAAGCAATGGACAGAAGTTATAGTATAGGAAATTCTAATTTAAGGAAAAAAGTCCTCACAACATGGATGGTTGAGCATGGGAGCAGTTGTCCAGAGATGATGTGGACTCTCCATCCTTGGAGGTATTCAAAACATGACAGGACAAACTTTGAAGTTAGACCTTCTTGAAAGGAGAGATTGGACCACATAATGTCCCTTCCTATCCAAATTATTTTATGATTCTAGATCTTCATTTTTCTGAAACTTCTCAGTCAGATTTACTAAAACATCACCAACCAGTTTACAAATTGCTTGATGAGGATGCAGGGATGGGGGGAAAAAAGCAGACCAATAGATGACTAAACAAATGAAGTAATGCTAGCACATTCATTTCCCTAGAGATACATTTTTCCTAATCAATGGCAAAAAATAGTAGACAGATAGCCAACTCCATTCCCTGCTGAATGTTACTGTGTGCAGTAAGAAATCCAGATTATGCTCAGGAGTTTCCTTCTGTGCCATACTGAATGTGGCTATAGCCTGATTCTCTGTTATTGCTGCCCAGGCCCCCGTGCAGGAATAAAATAGCACTATGTTATGAATACTTCTGTTTTGTTAGATGCATCTGCAGAACATCTTCACAGAACAAGAAAATTCTTCAGCAGTGACAAATGCTAACAAGTTGAAACAGTAAGGAACCTTCAGCCAGTGACACAATAATCAGAGACGTAAGCTTCAATAAAACATTTAGATGGGCAGGAACCGGTTTGACTTGCAATACCTCTCAAAGCTATGTGAAATATGAGAGCTTTCCTAAGCTATTGTTTGAGAGTTCAAGGAGTGTGAGAACACACAGCAGAGAGGAAGATGAACCTATGCAAATTTTATGTAGAAATCTTTTGTTAGAATATGATTGAAACCCTGGAGGAGGAGCACTGTCTCAGACCAGTTTAAAAGCCAGAAGACAGGCTGTCAACTTCAGATCGATCTCTTTCTTCTTCATGGACAGAGATGTGGTCAAGGATTCTTCTGAGTATTCTCTCCTTGAACTGGATTGCCACTGTATCTTCCGAACTGTAAGATGATACATTCCGTGTTTTTATGATAGCATATTCTATTGTATTTTTCACCAGTTTGTTTCTTCTGGGACACTGCTATATAATAAACTGGGTGTTTGAGACCTAGGTTCTGAAATATGTCTGAAATGGATAGAGATGACTTGGAAGGATGATTTGGAATGATGCTCTCCATCATAAAACTGCTATGAAATCTCATTTGAATGGCAGAAACCTAGAACCAGAGCAGATGGAATCAGTAGTGCACAGGAAAAGTAGGGACAAGATTCAAGACTAGACTAGCAAGTAATGCTAATGATCAGGATTAATAAGCATCAGCAGTACAGAGAAAGCATGTTGGATGAGGAGGTGCTCCAGACCAGGTAATGGCTGGTACTAGGGACTGTGCAATCCTAGAATTAGTGTTAGTATTAGTATTAGCACTAGTACCAGTACTAGTATTAGTATTATTACACCCGCTGTGCTGTCACACCTTATACAGCACTGTCAATGTCCATGGCTTAATACAAACAGAGGATTTCAGCCACAGTTTTCAAAAATACACCAACATTAGAGCTTAAATCTCCTTCTCAAAACTTCTAAAGGAAAAAAACCCGCTGTTCAAGTGAGAGTTCAGCTTTCTCAGAAAGCCTGTTGATTTTAATCATTTTACTTTTGGTCTTTGGCTATTGTGCAGTCTGAATTGGGCAAGTGAATAATGGCAATATGAGCAAACAAAGTGGTGGGAGAAAAAAAGTTGAAGGGATCATATTATCAAGAAAAGGTTGTGCAACTCCTGTTGTGATGCAGAACCAACACATCAATTCTGTCATACATTATTTGGAAAGAGTAGTTTGGGCAACCAAGAACCTGTGGCCAGCAAGAGAACTTTAGCCAAATATGCAGCAAAATTCCTCTGTTTTCAAAGGAAGAGTCTGGGGAAGGAAGGCTGCCTTAGCTGTAGAGAGCAGTATAACTAAAAAAGCCCAATAGAAGTAAGAAGCAAAGGAAGCAACACAGGGAGAGGCATGGAAACAGAACAGAGAGTGTAGGTTAGATTAAACATTCTCTGGAATATTCTGCAAAATGGAAAAGCAGGATCATTTCTGGTGCATTATGTTAATTGACTTATGTTTGTCAGTTTTTTTCTGGAGGGAGAGATATTGAGAGAAAAAGAAATTAAAAATATGTTGCAACCATGAACTAGCATTTTGGTCATTGATCTCAAAAAGAAACTAAGTATGATTCTTCCTTATGAGAGGTTCCAGAAGTTTAAGTATATGTATAGGTTATGGGAGAATATATGCAGCTATGCTTGCTAGGTGTTTAGACACTTTAGGAACTGGAGCTGTGTAAACACCTGGAATGGAAAGATTCAGTATCATGCTGGGTAAGAGACAACATAGAAATGATGCCATTCTTGCAGCTCAGAAAGAACTGCGAGGGACTCTGCTTTCTTAGCATATTATTCAAAATTCATTGCATGAAATGGAAATCTTTCCACTGGTTTGACCAAGCTTTGGACCATGTCTTCCTTCACACATAAGGCATTTCTGTGGTATTTTCCTCTCCTGTTTTCTCTGACTTTCCTCCATGACTGAACTCTCTCATCTGATCTTGCCTTCTTACAGTCAGTATGTGCTGCTGGTCCCGACAATAGTGCGGAGTGACTCTCCACAGACTGCTTGTGTGCAGTTCCACAACCTCAGTGAGCCTCTGTCCCTGAGCATCGTCCTGGAATATGGCAGTATCCAGAAGACTTTATTTGAGGAATCAGTGACAAAGAATGATTTCTTCAAGTGCTATGAGTTCAAGGTATTTTCTCTTCTGAGACTGCTGAAGAGGGTGTAAAAGCTGGAAATACTTCTGAGTGCAACTCTTCTTGTCAGTGAGTGCAAGAAGATGAAGAGCATGGTCAGAGAATAGGATATAAAGAGATTAATTGCTCGAAAGACTGATAATATAGACAGGAAAAAGAAAAATATATGGGTCCTAGAGGGAAGCTGGAGAAGGACTTTCCATCTCCATCCCCAGAGTGAATGGGAAAAAGCTTTTGATTGCCATCACAGGTGCATGCACTTGATGGGACTGTCATAACTGTCAGAATTTTTCTGGAGAATTATATTCCCCATAATTGGAGAACCCAGCTGGTTCAGTCCCTTTCCTGTGACTCTGCAAGATCTGAACAGATATGACAAGCAAGTTCCAAGGTTAGATATTCCAGAATGCAGCAGGAGGAAACCCTTCAGAAATAAGCTGTATGGCTGGGACAACCTGTGTATAGGCAGATGAGGAAATGCATAGAACAGGGCATAGCTTAAAACTGTAATACCTGGTGACAGATAATGTGTCTCCCACAGCAGAAATTCCCAGTGACTATTTGACTGTCAAAGATGGGGCTTCTCATGACTTTGCACAAGCTATTTATGACTCACTCGACAGTCAGTATCTTACTCAAGAATCCTGGGCATCAGCAGACCTCAACCAATCTCATTTACCACTTTTCCTCTGGGGTTTTGTTTCTTTCCAGGTTCCTCCTGCTACTTCTGACCCCCTTGCATTCATTTCCTTCTCTGCAAAAGGCGACACAGTCAACTTAAATGAAAGAAGAACAGTGGCAATTGAGAATGTGGATAATGCTGTCTTCATCCAGACGGACAAACCCATCTACAAACCAGGGCAAAAAGGTGGCTGAGGAGTCTGAGTCAGCTAATTAATTGGGAAACTGAGTGCAAGGGTGGGTCTAGAATGACAAGGACTTCTTGTGGAATAAAAGCCCATAGACTGCAACAGCCACGAGCAATCCTTCAGTAGTGTATAACTGTCATCTGAGGTTGGGCTCATCAAAAGTCAGTGAAAAATAGAACCAATGCACAAAATTGCAAAGAACTAGAGTTTGCATGCTTTTCCTGAGTTAATTGCATTTACAGGATCTTGAGTTCTGCT
The DNA here is from genome assembly GCA_024611175.1 of Megaceryle torquata. Lineage (NCBI taxonomy): Eukaryota > Metazoa > Chordata > Aves > Coraciiformes > Cerylidae > Megaceryle > Megaceryle torquata. Next base: position 39,012 of record JANIJG010002744.1, on the reverse strand, counting down.
AGGTTTACTTATGTCAGTCACATAAAAAATGTCCTTAAAATACAGAAAACAATAGATCAAGCTAGGAATTAATAAAATTCATATAAAAATAAAGCAAGCATGTAATTTCCTGTCAACAGCTCTTTCTACTTAACTGCTAATATGATTCACAGCACTGATTCCATTGCAATATTTAAATGACAGTACTAGCTGTGGTATAGTTAGCTATCTCTTTAGTATAATTTTACTTCAGTGCTGCACAGAGTTTAGACTTAGAATTCAGACAGATTTTTCCTTCTTATTTTTTTTCATTGAATTGGTTTGTATAAACAGTTTTTTAGGAGACAGTCCAAAGCACTGGGTCCTTCAAGAAGTGAAGGCAGTACAGAGTATTTGCATTTACTAGAGATGTTACTTTAATTCCAGTGGATCAGAATTGAACATATTTAATCTGACAAGTTTATTTTGGTTTTCTATGTCACTGGTTAAGATAATCAAATCCTTTCTACTTCTCTGGGGACTCTTTAGTTCTCCCTAAAAGCCTGGGAAAACTTTGTTTCAGTTATATGTTGAAAGGGACTTACCACTGCTAAAGCAAATTCTCTTTTTTTCTGTCCTATGTTTTTTCAGTGTTGTTTCGTGTGGTCAGTTTAGACACCGAGTTCAGACCTGTTCAGGAGACAGTAAGTATGTGTAATACTCAAGATTTTTCAAGGACCCTCTTGAGGTACCTGTTCACTTAGACTCTTTCACTTAGAAATTGAATAAAAAAGGCCTGGGATAGGTCTCCCAATGTCTTTCGAGATGTGCTGTAACTCCTTAGCTTCTCACTCCATCCTTCACCTGTCTTTATAGAGGTCAAATGGCCTGAAAGCACTTCTGGAAATCTCTCACAACTCTCAGATTTAGCAGTCACTTCACTTGTCCTGCCCCATATATACAGAATGGGTGATGCTTTGTAGAAAAGATAAATTCACAAAAAAAGTTATCCTCTTGAAATTATCTTTTTAATTACAGACATGAGTTTCAAGTTGATTCCCTGGCCAAGTCTTTTGTATCCAGAGAAAGCTGCTCACATTCTTCTTTATATTCTAGTATTTCTCAAGTTCTACAGTTAACTTCTTGATATGTTGATAATTATTAATTTCTTTCTCTTTTTATTTCTTCCTCCAGTATCCTCGAATCACCATTGAGGTAAGAGATGCAACATCTCATTAAAACACAAGTTGCTTTGGAAAGACTATGCTTCATCATTCCCCATAGTGAAAATAGCTTAGGGAGCCCCATCAGAGCACATCACCCGAAGCCAATGGACTTGAGGCTGAACAGCAGCGGTACCCATTATCAAACACTAGAGGAGAAGAAATCAGCAGAACTGGAGGTGTTAGAGATGGCACGGTCTTGTTAATGTGTCTTTTGTTAGGATTCAAATGAGTGTTCAGTGTAATCTTACTTTGGTATCACTACAGTAAACAGGCTGGTGAAATAGCCTCTTATACAGGCATAAGAATAGTAGCTTTCCTAATGTCATGTTCTGCTGGAGCACAGGCTAACAACATATCAGTCTTCTAACACACTTCAAATCACTAGATCTCAAATAACTTTCTAAAGGAAACCAGCAAAATATTCCTATTTTACAGAAGGAGTTGAGTCAGAAAGACTTACTAGAGCTACAGCTAAGCAACCTAAATTCCATACTATTCCTGGATGATCTGAGATCATGTGGCAGTGTAGCTAATTTTCAGTTAAACATAAATTTAGGCTTGCTCAATCCACAAGCAGATCTGGAAAATTAATGGGAAGTCAGAGAGCAATGTCATCAGCCCCAATTCACATTGACCCTCTGGTGCAATTAGCCAATATGCTGGCATACAAAACTTGAAAGAAGGCAAGAAAACAAGAAACAGGGTTATAAAGGTTTTGGTACATCTCTTTCTCCCACTCTTCAGGATCCAGAGCAAAATAAGATCTTCCAATGGTTGGAAGTAACATCTAAGCATGGAATTGCCGAGCTCTCCTTTCCACTTATCCTGGAGCCTATTCTTGGGTCCTACCATATCACTGTGGAGAGGAGGTCAGGTGAAAAGAAGTACCAGTTCTTCACAGTGAAGGAATATGGTAAGCATTTTTCAGGAATTAAATTAGGAGTTTAATTCTTTTCTGGGCTTGTCACAAAGCCACTGCATGACTTTGGGATTCACAACTTAGACTCAGGCCTTACACTCCCCATCTTTTCAGAGGCAAAAATGAATGAATCAGGCCCATCCTGTTTTGTGGAGGTCATCACCATATGAAGAGCACTAGGCTAAAATATGCAGTAGAAATTTGAAGGTATTATCTATCAAACAGAGTAAATGACAGGTAGCAGATTGTTACTGGGGTAGGCTGAATAGGCAGTGGAAGAACAAGATATAAAACAGTAGGTAGTGGAGGTACCAAAGCCCTCATAGTGATCTGCTTACTCCCTCAAATCGACCATATCAAGGGAGTTGTTAAATTCATTTTGATTTTACAAGTTTTCTCATGTTATAGTGGCAGGTTTTTCTCAGTAGTCCCCAGAGAAGGCTTGGACAACTCCCAGTTGTTTGGTGGTTTTTTTTGCAAGGGCAGTAAAGAACCTTTCCTGCTTACCCTCCAGAGCTCTTTCATACCTTCCAGTATCCTGTGTACATGTGCATGAATAAAAGGCCTTTTCCAGCAATGTCATTATTGCTGGTGACCTGGGACAAAAGATAAGCTGAAAAGAGAGACTGTCAGTGACCTGTTTGATTTTACTATTTCACTTAACCTTTTGCTTTTTTCCTTCAGTGGGCCTGGATTGCATAATAACTTCTGTTCTCCAGGGCTTGAGATATCAGCATTATTTCCATCTTTCTCTTGAAAAAAATGTACAGTCAATTAAAGTGATTTATCATAGTTCTTACTCTGGCTGTTACCGTTATTAGTATGCTTATTATTGCATTTTAAAGAAGTTTTTTGTCTTACCCCTAAAGGTTATTTTTTCCCTGATAATATCCTACAGCAGGCTCATAGGTAGATTTTCTTCTGAAACATTTCCCATGTTGTTGAAAATGCCTTTGCCAACTGTTTTTTTACTGTCTTACACACACCTGCCTATGGCATGAAACTACTGATCAGTCATATTCACATTGCATTCCTAGTGCTCCCGAAGTTCGAAGTGACAACCAGTGCACCAAAGAGGATTTCTTTCTTTGATGAAGAACTTAGGGTGAATGTTTGTGCTTCGTAAGTATGACAGCTGAGAACAACACATTTGTGCACAAGAAACACAGGGTGGAGGATGGTGTGTCATGCTGGGAAGCGTGGATCCTGCTGCTGATGCAGAGTATGGTTCCTTTGGCTATGACTTCCATGACAGGAAATATGACAACTCTCCTCAAGCTACATGGCATAATTAGAACTGGGAGAGTTCGTGTGTGTACAACAGTTTGAAGATACCAAGAAGTACATACTTACTAGCTGTTGGTTTCTATTATCATGAAGAAGGAGTGAAATAGTACAAAAGAAGAGTCTGTCATTAAGATTGCTGTGACATTGCCAAAGGGCAGGGTGGTATGAGCTAAAGTGGTCAATAAGGATCTTTCTGCAATGCATCCTCTTTTGCATAAGGCACTAATGAGAAAGAGCAAGCAGCAGGGAATGATAGCCCACCCTTCAGTCCAACACCACTTTACAGCTTCAGACCTTGATGACCACACTGACACAGTGGTAAAGCAACAAGGTAACAGAAACAGCTTAAAAATAGTTGAAGGGAATTCTGCTAGGCATAACTGGTCCTAATTCCCAGCTGCTCTTCTGTCTGTACTCTGGACACTACTGAAGGGTTGAGAGTCCCAATTGCTCTTCAGTCCTTGCAGATTTCATACTAAATCCACATGACCAGATTCTTGTGTCTCTTCCTCTCCTAGGTACACTTATGGCCAGCCAGTGCAAGGGAATGCCCAAATCAATGTGTGTCGGCAGCGCTTTTACAGTCCACGGTGTGAGCAAAACAAGAAAGAAGCCTGTGAAGCTATCACTGGACTGGTATGTTACAGGGCAAGGCCTTTCTTCCCAGGCAGCTTTACTTCCCCATATGTAGCACAGTGTTTGGTGGCCTCATTAATTCCCTGGGGAACACCAGAGAGACAATCCCAGAGGCATGTTTTTCTCACTTTCTCATGAACAATACTGAAAGACCATAAAGGTAGTTTTTACTGATGACCTCATTAGGAGACTGGTTTTTTTTTCCCTCAGAAAGAATCACTAGAAGGAAGGGAAACTTATGAATCTATACATTTGTGATCATTCCTAAAACACTGTAGTTGGGTTCTTATAAAATCTAATCAGCAGACATCTACTTGGAGTCTTTGAGGACACTTAATGTCAAACTAATGATTAATTTTTCCACTAGATCACACTCAAGGTGCTAAAGTCATAGAACTCGGGCATCATGCAAGATGGGCTTAAGAAGGAGCATGAGCATAGAGAGGACTAAAGGGAAGAGGAGAGAGGTTTCCAGGTGCAAGGGTAAATGGTTTTGAAACATTGAGCTGGGAAGGGAGACAGGGAGTGAGACGGTAAGAGGGGAGCAAGTAGAAAGGAAGAGCTGAAGGAGATGTGAGTAGAGGCAATGAAACTTTTCAGACACAGAATTCAAGAGCAATTTTCCAGACCTTGAGAAAAAATGAGCTTTCCCCTTTGTTCACCCTTTTCAGCTGGGGAAGGATGGTTGCCTCAACACTGTTGTCTCCATCAAAACATTCCAACTTTATCGCAGCTATGCCAGGATGTATACCAGCCTCAAAGTAGAAAGCACCGTCACTGAAAATGGGACAGGTAACACCAAGTGAAGGTTGGGCGTAGTGATTAAAGCTAATAGGTGGTACTTCTGGAGAGGAATCTCTTGTATCTTGATCTGTGTGGCAAACAAGCAACAAGCCCCGTTTTCTTTGTGTAGCTCTCCCTCCAAGAGCATCACTGCTCCATACAGCTTTTGAAAAGAATCAGTTTTTTGCCCATGTCTGATTTCTGTTTCCTCCCCTGGCCTTGGGGTGTCTCACAGGTATCCAGATGAAAGGCTATGACTATGTTGCAGTTAACCAAGAAAATGACAGAGTGAGGTTCAGGAATATGGATCTCTATTACAAAAGGGGAATTCCTTATTATGGTGAGGTGAGTACTTGAGAGGATCCATTTAGATCAAAACTCCCTGAGGTCCAATATGATGAGCTCTGTTTTGCCCCATTTATGGCTGTCCTCTAACTCTATGCTGACTGCTTCCTGTGATAATGCTCTGTAACAGTGACCGTTGAACAGTTCTCTTTTCTGTTAGATCCTCCAAGAGAAAATAAGAAACTTATATCATATCTGGAGTGTTAGGGTCTCTCTTCTGTCATAGCTAGAGAATGCCTAAAAGGTGGATAAGTGAAAGGTCATATGAATGGGGAAGAAAAGTCTTCAAGAAGCTACTTCAGCAAAAGCTCTGCCTAAGCTGAAGGTAGAATTTACAATGCAGTGCATTACAGTGTCCCAGGGATGTTTACTTTAAACCAGTATCAGTGTTGGAGCACATTCCAGCTTCTTAACAACCCGCACATGTGGGATAAACCCAGACAGAGATAGGAGGATGAGCTGTACAGCATCGTCCTGATATGCAATGGGAGCAGAGGGAAGCACAGATGCCTAGGATCTAGGAGGTGCTGCTGAGCTCCACAGGTCATCTGTGGCCTTGAAGTCACCTGATTGCTTTAGTTTTGCTACTCAGCACTCTCCAAAGAGTATGTGCTTTGGAGTACCTCCGTTTCTATTTGCTCAGGAAGGCAAAGAGTGAGGTAAGAATTTAAACTGTAATCTCTCCCTCAGTAGTCTTTATGTGACAGCCCAACTGATCTAATGGTCACTGAAAAGAAACAGAGGACTTATGATTACAAGAATCTTTCACGAGAACATGTATATTCATAGTTCCTTCTCCCTCTGTGACATTGAGTTTATCCTTGCACTGATGGGAATTTCCTGCCTTTGCCTGTCACAGAAATTCTCCTTCAAAATATTGAGGAGCATTTGCCTTTTAAATTTCACTCTTGATTCTCTCTACACTCATCCCTCACATTTCACTCTTGATTTCTACTCCCTATAATTGTCCCTAGTGCTCCATCTGGTGAGCATCATCTGGTGAGCATCATCTGGTGAGCATTTCCCATTCTTTTTTTTTTTTTTTTAATGTGTTTTGTTTTGTTTTGTTTTCTGAATCCCTTGGGTATTCTTTGTTTCCAGATCACTGTGACAAATGTAGATGGCAAGCCTGTTGCTGATAGAACTCTTCTGCTGGAGCTCAATGAAAACTATCTGGCCAACTATACCACTGACAAGAATGGCACTGCTGCTTTTTCCATCGACACGTCCACCTTCTTTGATCGCAGTTTTAAGCTGACAGTAAGTAAATACAGGCTTTAGCTTAATTCCTGAATTACTTCATTGGAGAGAGGGATAAGGAGCAGTCGGGGGTTCTGGCAGGACTATTTCAGATGAGGAAAGTAGGTAGTTAGTCCACCAACACCAGAAGCCTGCATGAAACTAATACGAGAAAACACTGGTGCCTGAGAAGTGGAAGACTGTAGCCCACAAGTTTTTGGACTGTGGTGATCTTCAGCATCTCCCTGCTCTTCCCACTGCTCAGAAGCCCTTTCTACAGCCATCTTCTTCCTCTTGATTCTGTATGCTAGAGGACCTTTCTTACAGACTGCCCTGCCTTTCCCATGCATCCTGGCTGCACACCAGCCTCTTTCCCTGCTGCTTCCTACTTCCCTGCATTTCCACTGGCCTAGACTCATGTCTGTTACCACCACATGGTCTTCTCATACTGTCATGACATTTCTCTGGTGAAGATAAAGAAAGCTGCTTGAGAACAATTCCATTCTAACTGACAGTAAGTCCTAGCAGTTTATACAACCTGTCCCAAGCCTGAAAAAAATCTTAAATAACCTCCCTACTGCAATGTGCCATAGGTGTCTGAATACATTATGGTGTCCAGAAGGCCCAGTGCTCTAGATGGGTAAAACACAAATTTTTCACACCAACTCTTGCTTTTGGCTTAAACAGCCCCACAAAATCAGCTCCCCAACCCAATATTTTAAAGGGAAGATGCTATTGCCTCTCACCCACCTGCCACTTTTTTATTTCCAACTTTACTGATTCCCCATATATGATTCTTCTGCTTCATAGGTCAGGCAGGCATCAGATGACTGTGGAGACTTCTTCATCTGGAGGAACAATAATGAACCTCAAGCATTATTCTTTGTCCGGCGTTTCTACTCACGAACCAACAGCTTTGTGAAAATTGAACCAGTGAAGGAGAAGCTCAGCTGTGGGCAGCAGCAAATGATCAATGTTCATTATGTCCTGAATAGAGAGGGCTACAATAATGCCAATCACACGAACTTCTACTATGTGGTAGGTGCTGTTTTCTTTCTCCTTCTCTTGAACACCATATAAGGTAGCAATCTCCAGACCAGACAGTGGTTGCAGACCACAGTTTGTTTTGCTGGCTTTTAAAGCTTCTCAGAAAATCAGTGAATTCATGGAGGAAGTGAGGAGTTGCTTTTGATCCCGTCTCATAAGCTTTTTCTATGCCCAGGTGATGAAAAAAGGAAAAATTATTCTCAGTGGCCAGAAGCAAGTCAGCCTCTCTGGTGGTAAGTTCTAGAACATGTTACTACTGATACTTGAGAGCATCATTTTGAGCACCAGAGTATTAGTAATTTTCGTAAGAAGGGTTGAAAGCAGATAACTGCAGCTAAATCAGGTACTAGTTCTTAAACCCCATGACCTGTCCCCACTGACAGTATCATTTGCTTTTGTTGCAGCATCTAGACAATCCCCCATATCATAACCAAATTTATCTTGTTAGTTGCAAGATGAAAACTTTGTTGTGACTGAACACAAGGAATGTGACTTTCTTATAGTTTATTTCTTGCCAAGGAGTAGTTACAGTTTCACAGTTAGTCTGTGTCATTCTACTCTTCACCAATTAAAAGACTAAAACTTCTTGAAGTTTGAAATAATAGGCGTCCCATTTGTCAGGGGTAGTTAGCAGTTAACTGTCTGGAATTTTTGCGCATTAAGAAGTTCCCAAATATTCACAAATCACGGAAAAATGAACTTTGTTCTTTCATTGATAAAAATATCCTTTCTTGCGGAATGTGGTCTGTTATAAGTCATCAGTAGGTGACTTAAGTAAGCTTCACTCCACATATAAAACTTGTTGTTTAGTACTTGCCATCTTTGTTCTCAGGCTTAGTTCCCTGCCCTGGTAGTTGTCATCCATGTAGATAAGAACTTCATATTTGTCAGTGTTAAGCGAGCTCTCCCTTTACTCAGGAGATTGACCTATCTCCTCTGGTGTAGGAGGCTTTAGGTTTGAGATCAAAAGGCAAGAGAGCTCTCAAAAGAGCTGTATTGCTCTTGTAGCACAGATTTCCCTGTCCAGCTTCTACTCAGCTCAGACCCTTCTATGCAAAGCACCTTGCTCTCAACATCCTCCAGTTGGTTTCTATTGTCTTGCTGATGTGCATTGTTCCTCAGCCACTGAGAGATGAATCTTCCAATATCCAGATTCCCTGGTTTTTAAAGGTGCTGGTAGGTTATGGATAAATGTGTGGTCCTTCCAACATGCCAAGGTTTGTCTAATCTCTTTTGATGGTTTCTCATCCCTTTTCCCATGTTCCTTCCACAGCTCCCAGAGGTACATTCGCCATCCCATTGACTGTAACTGAGAAGCTTTCTCCCCGTGCCAGACTGTTGCTCTACACAGTGCATCCTCATGGGGAGATAGTGGCTGACAGCTCTGAGATACACAGTGATGTATGCTTCAAAAACAAGGTGAAAACCTTTGCTTTCTTCTTAAGGGCTGTATCAGCTGGGTTTTTGCTGAGAGAACAGTTAGGAAATGACTTCATCAACAACCCTGCATTTGAGATGGTCTTTAGGATTGAAAAAAGTAGAGATGTACCTGGGAGCATGAGGAGCTGTCCCTGGAATTGATGTGTGTACTCAGACTCCGTTCTCAATGGTGTGGGGAGAGAGATGTGACAAAGGAATTATAGAGGTCGTGAATTTTTACAGAACAAGGATTCAGAAAGGCCATCTAGAAGTAGAAGCTTTGTGTCACAGAGAATAGAGTGCTGGTGAAAGGTAAGATATAGATCTACGTGCCAGTTTGATTCGCTTCATTTCTCTGTGGTTGTCTTGGGTTTATTCATTTCTAGCTCCAGCTCGAGTTCTCAGGGAAGCAGGGTCTCCCAGGATCTAAAGTCGGTCTCCACCTTGAAGCTGCTGCCAACTCGTACTGTGCTCTGCGAGCTGTAGATCAGAGTGTCCTTCTTCTTCAGCCTGAACAACAGTTATCTGCTGAGAGTGTAAGCCACATTCCCAGTCCTGTGTTGTTTTGACCTAGGGACATCCAGAATGACATTCCAATTCCTGCCAGTGATCTCTCTGCTGCTGGCTGTATATTTATTTTTCCATTGGAAACAGACATCCCAGTAATTAAAGAAAGGTCTATGGCAGTTGCACAGTTTAAAGACAGAAACTGATAGAGGAGCATTTATTTTTGAACTGCATGTCAGTGCATTATATACATAGCCCAAGAATATGCCTATTGTAAATCACTGGAAGCATAGCTGCTCCCTGGGGAATGATTCTGTCAAAATTGCATTTTGTGACTCACACAGGCCTTGGGTGCAGAACAAAAGCTGTAGACATCAGTATCTGGTTGTATTCCAGTGTCCTTTTTGCATAACTCAGAAGTGTATCTCCATGATTTTTGCTCAAGTTCACCTCACAAAGCCATTGCAGCTCAGAATGAGTCCAGATATAGGTAGATTCCCGTTCACCTTGTGTATCACTAGCCAAATTGCTTACTCATCTCCACTATGCAAACCCACCTCAGTCTACAGGATTGCTCAGAGGCCAACATAAGCTTTGAATATATGTGATTTTTGCTTCTTCCTGGGACCTTCTTTGTGATTATCCTAGTTGTTCTCACCTCCCAGGTGTACTACCAACTACGTGTGAATGATTTATATGGCTACTATTACAATGGGCTCAACCTGGAAGATGACAACCCAGAGGAGTGTATCCCAGTCAAAACCACCTTTTTTGATGGCTTGTACTATGAACCTGTGAATGTCAGTCGTGATGGTGATGTCTACAGTATTTTCAAGGTATGTGCTCTGGGTTGTTCTTTAAGGGGAGGTATTCCAGAAGAATTCATGCACATTAGCATTTAACTTTCTCAGGTAGTGGCTCTTACCTCTAAGAGAAAGCAGCTGAGACCTAGAACTGTCTAAAGTCTACAGTCACCTAGTTTCTGCCTTGTTATCCTCACATCTCATTCAGGAAGACTGAAAATCACTACTAGATATACTTTCTGGGATCCTGCCCATGCTTCAGTAGACATTTCCTAAGCAGGATCATGGCCTTGGCTCATGACCTCAGACATTCCTACTAAAGACCTCAGCCTGTGATGCAAGCCACTTGGTTCATGATACACTTGCCTCTGCTTCCCACTGGACCTATGTCCTAAGACCTAACATAAGACCCATCATTACTGGTCTTCACAGGACACCAGGTGTCATTGCTCCAAAATAAAGACATAGAGTTTGGAGACTAAGAGTTGTGACATTCAGGGTTGAAAGGATGGGATGTAAAGAGGGACAAGAGAGAGGAGGTATGAAAACCCAGGTGGAAGAAGTGGCATTCACTGGTAGCTAATGCATGCCCTGAGTGACATGATTGATTCTTTCACATCCAGGATATGGGCCTGAAGGTTTTCACCAACTCTGTGCTGCGGAAGCCAGTTCTGTGCAATGAAGGCAAATCAGATACAGAAGACTACCCTGTCTATTTTGACCATGGTATTGCCCATGAGATTGGGTATGGCACAGGTAAAAGAAGGTTCACACTGTATCTCCAGTCCCAGCCTATCTAGTCTTCAAAACTGTTGCCTGTATGAAATAACAGCCAATGTCATTGTTAACAGCAGGGCTTTTTGAGAATAGGTCTATGTGTCCCAGATTGCTTCTCGTAATCTCTTTCTGACAGCCCTTGCGGTGGTGTCAACTCTCCCTCACTTAGGTACAAGGTGCATATGGAAAAGACAGGGAATACTGGGACATTACTTCTTTCATAAACTGATAGCAGGTTTTCAGGGCTTTTCAGGTCAGAACCTTTTGTCAAATCACAATTCATTTAACTCTTTAAAAGGAAATGCTAATGTAGGAAAATAATGGCAATTTCCAACAATAAGATTTTGCACATCACTTAGCATGTGGTAGAGGTCAAAGCCTTTATAGATCAGCAAGAGTTGACTGCAGATGGAAGACCAGTGACACCAGTAAGTTCTGTGTCCGAGCACTAAGTTTTTGAGGTGGAAATGGATATGGGTTCCTTTATGGGGGGGCAGGTGAAACCCCTTCCAGCCTCCCTCACCTTCCCAGTTGCCCATGCACAATAGGTTTGGAGCTCTGGAACTTCAAGGCCAGGGAAATGGTGTAGATGGAAGTCTGACCAGGGGGTTGCCTGGGGTCAGTAAGCCAACCCCATGCATTAGAACTGCTTGCATTATGTAAAAAAGGAGGGTAGGTGGTAGGTGATTCCCTTCTGCGGGGAACAGAGGGCCCCATACGCTGACTGGACCCATCCTACAGGGCAGTGCTGCCTCCCTGGGGCCTGGGTCAGAGAAACCCACCAGGAAATAAACACCAGGAAACTCCCTGGTCTGGTACAGCTAGGAAATCTGAGGTACCTCCATGATGTATGAGCTGTTTAACACCACAGGTGAGTCCATGGCAAAACTGGAAAGATGACGTTGTTTCCTAATATCAGACCTGTAGTTTGAATATGTGAACAAAACTGTTGTTTGGTTTTTTTTTTCAGTGGATGTTCAGCTTCAGTTCTAACTGCTGAATAGGGTAAAAATTATTATGTTCTCAGGGAGGTTTGGAAAGCATTATGAGCTTTGGTGACAATACTGACTACTGTTGGCCATTTGCAAATCAAAGAGAGCTAGTGGTAGGGAACAAGGAATGTGCTTTCTAACTGGATGATGAGACCATCCAATATGAAATGAAGTGAAATGTTTTGCCTAATTTTCTAGGTTTTTTTTTTTCTAGTATTTTCTGGTGGGAAAAGAGAATAGGTAAATAATTGTTTCTTCCCATACCCTATATCTGTTAGTATTTTACTTTTTACTTTTTTTTTTTTTTTAAGGGAAAAAGAATGGAAAACTGCTCAGACAGAATACTTAGTGTATTTGAGCATGTCTGACAGCAGTTCAAATTCTTCTGTCCTGACCTCTCTAACATTATACTTTAACCACAGGCAATCTTCTAGATAAGTCAGGGTCTCTTCCTGGAGGTGGTTTTAACAGTGTACGGAAAGTCTTCCCTGAGACTTGGATCTGGGATCTGGTTCATACTGAGTGAGTATTTTTATCTTGACTTCTTACCTCCTGTGTGGATTTTTGAGTTGGTACATGTTGCTGAAATGAATTCCGAAAAGAAGCTGTGGAACATATATCTGTTCTGTAGATGAAGGTCTCCTTTTCCCATCGTGCTCCCAACCTTGTACACAGTGTCAAACCTACTTTAACTGAGAATTACATCTGTTCTGTGCCCCCCATCCTTCTGATTAGGGAGAAAGAATAAGGGCTAAATTTGTCTAAGACAGAGCTGGAGCAAAACTAATTATTTTTCATAAAATTTTTAATTCAGCAGCAGAAAACTCAGGTTATTTTGTTTGTGTTTCCAGGCTATCACAGCATCTGCAATGAGAATATCTCCATTTTAGCTATGGATGCAGGGGCTGTTCTAGAACATTAATCCAAATTCATTGGTTTTAATCTGTATGTTTGGACATCGTGGTATTTAAACAAATGGTATTTCTGAATTTAAAAGCTGAGTATTCTTCCAAGTACGTTTTAACATGTAGTACACCAGCACCTTCATCTTTGCTTCCAGTTTTATAGCATTTTTTTAAAAATGGAGAGGTATCTTGCAGAAAGTGAGATGAAAAGAGAAGTACTAAATCAAGCAGGGTGTCTATTTGATAATTTGGCTTGAAAATGCCAAAGATTATTTCTCATTTTGCTTTTCTTATTTTCCTCAGTTCCAAGGGAGAGGTCAATGTCTTTTACACCATTCCTGACACCATCACAGAATGGAAAGCCAGTGCTTTCTGCATGCAGGATGATGCTGGGTTTGGCATCTCCTTACCTGTTTCACTTACAGCATTCCAACCATTCTTTGTGGATCTCACTTTGCCATACTCCGTCATTCGAGGGGAAAAATTTAATTTAATAGCCAATGTCTTCAACTACCTCAATGAATGCATCCAGGTATATCAAGTTTTCTTTTATTTCCTATATGTTTTTTCCATTTCCCAGAGATCGTAGCATCATAATGTAGCATAAATGCAGAAATAAATGTTTAACTTACACTTTAGTCTGACACATTCTCTCTCAACCTCCCTCCCTGGACCCATCCCTGTGTCATAACATTAGGAAAACGTGACCAGTGATCACTGTGGCTTGTTCATGGAAGATAAGAACTTGTTTGCTATCCATACAAAATAGGGTTTTTTTCTCCTGAAGAAGGAACTTGAGCAGAGGGTATGGATAATGTTCTGTGCAAAATACAATACATATTGAGTATGCTGTGTGTAACAGTAACTCCTAAGAAGATTTGACTTATTAGAGCACAGACATAGAGCTCATATACTTCTGTCAAAAATAGTCATTAACAGCGGGCAGAAAATTTGCCACTTCCTCAGAGAAATGCCCCATTCTTCTGTCCTGGTACCGTCCCATGCATTCAGATGACAAACAGCTTCTGCAGTAAGTCCCCCTTGTTCTGCAGACTAACATTAAGGGCAGACCTCTTCCTTTGTAATCTTGCTCCTTCTTTCTTTGTCTCAGATCAGTGCCATACTCGCAAAGTCAAGTGAGTACAAGGAAGAAATCCTTCTACCAGAGGGCAGCACAGCAAGGGTGTGTGCCAATGAAAGAAAAACTTATATTTGGTCTGTTAGCCCCAACAAACTCGGTAAGTTTGTCTTTTTATCACCTTGATAAAACCTTGTTTGATCTTCCTGCCTCTGTCACTGCCTCCCTTTAATGCAACATCAATAATCCACAGGCAGACATTTCTGGATAACTCCATTTATTGCTCCACAAACTTAGCATTGGATCTCAGCTAAACCTGAATGAGCAGTGAATTGTTCTGGTGTTTTATCTCTTCTGATTTTTGATAGTCCATCTTCTGTCCATTTTAGGAGGAGCACTTCACTTGCCACATTATGTATGAAATACTGTCAGGATTTAATTTTTCAACTGACAGTTTTGCAGCTAACTAACTGTATTCAGTAAGAATAAAAATTGCTAGTAACTTTGGACTGAGATCTCAACAGGCAAAGAGGACATTTTCCAGCTGTGTTAATTCACACTGACATCAGGTCAATGTTCTTTTTTTTAAAAAAAGCACTTACAATGGCTTGCATGTGTAAGTGCACCAAAAGCTGAAGGACAAAAAAAATTTAATTAACAAAGATTCTTCTCAAAATGAAACACTGTTGGACCTCTTCTTTAAAAGGTTGTTTCTAAAACCCTGTAGTTAGCATGACTGATTTCCTTCATGCTTACTGAGAAAGATGCAAAGTTATAGTGAGATACAATGTTATAGTGTGACATATACTGAAGAGCTGAGAAAAAAAAAAGCAATCTGCTGTCTCTCCCTGGTAAATCTGATAACAATCCATTCTGTTGCAAGTAAAAAACCATATTTTGGATTTCCAGTTTGCCATGATTGCAGGGGTGAAGTGAGCAACACCTGCAAAGCTGCTCACTTAAGGATGTGATCCTCAGTGCTTTGTCCCTCAGTTAACAAATTCCATCTGAAGAAAAGAGGCAGCAGAGCTGTAACTATTGCAACACTGCCCTAGGCCAGAAAAAACTCAGCACAAGGCTAGCAAGAGGTAGAAACTGGTAGTGAGTACTGTCCAATTTTTGGCCAGGGTCACCCCTATTTCATTCCTCATGCTAAAGCTCCAGACAACCACTCTTTGCCTTTAAAAGATAGATCTGGAGCCTTCAGGAAATTTGTTTCTATTGAGCTGCCTTCAGCCTGGGAGAGGTGATGAAAACCAGTGGTAACTGTAGACATTGAAGATAACTTTCTTTTCTTGGCCTGCTGGGTGGCTTTCCAGGTGAGGTGAAATTCACGATTACTGCCGAGGCCAAACTGGATACCAGAGGTACTGGAAACACCTCATCCCCAGAGCAGGAAACAGTTCACAGGGACACACTGATTCGAACTCTACTGGTTGAGGTACGGTAGGAAATACCCTTGTGCTCTGTGGAAACTGCAATTCCTATAGCTGTGGGCTAGAAGCACTTGGATAGTGTGAAGAGGCAGCTGACAAAAATGGAGCTGTCTGCAGTAGGCTTCTCCATGTGAAAACCAGAGTGTAAATCACAACAATTCGTGGTAATCACTGTCCTCTTGCCACTGTTTTCTTCCTGTGACCATGAGCATACATGCTCTGACACCCCACAGATGTCAGCAGAGATGTAGTCAGAAGGGAGGGAGGGATATTCCATACCTTACTTATTAGTGCCTTTAGCCTCTAATGCTGGGGAGGGAGGTGGAGGTCAGATATGAAAGGAAGATGATTTATCTTAAGCATGATAAAGCAGCAGTTGCATGAGATTAGAGTCCCTCTCAGAGTCTGGAAATGTCTATTTTATAACTACTTTCTAAGAAGGAAGGTGCTCTGGACAAGGTATTGGGTAAAAGAGAGAGGGAGCTGTGAACCAAGAGATATTCTAGTGGAGACAGGGTAGGACTGGGTACAAGTGGTGCACTGTCTGGATAGCCACATCCACATACTGTGATACTCTGTTATATTTTCATGGTTTTATGGTGATGTTCTACAACTTTCTTCCTCTTCCTGATCACTTCCCTTCAATCAAACAGCCTGAAGGTATTCAAAAGGAATTGACTCAGAGCTCCCTCATCTGTACAAAAGGTAAGGGAAATTCCTTCCTTCCTTCCTTCCTTCCTTCCTTCCTTCCTTCCTTCCTTCCTTCCTTCCTTCCTTCCTTCCTTCCTTC
>JANIJG010002744.1:0-15202 GCA_024611175.1 Megaceryle torquata | reverse complement strand
GAACCCCTCCAGGGAGGGGGCAGCCACAACGTCTCTGGGCAATTTATTCCAATGTCTGCCACCCTCGTGCTGAAGAAATTCAGGAAACCTATACCCTAGAGAAACAAAGGTGACAAGGCTTGTGAAGTGCAGAGAGATTATCTCCATGGTGCTTCTTAAAAGAATACTTTTATAATGCTCTGTTTAAAGAACAGTGAATTCTAATATGACTTAAACTGAAAGACTTTTTTGCTGCTTGTAGATTAGGCTGTGTCAATCTATAGAAGTACAGTTGGATATTGATTATCTCTTAAAGAACATTAGAGACCAGCAATGGCCAAAGATCCCAGTGATGCCTAAAGTGGGCCCATATGAATGTCAGGAGGTTCACTAAGGCCAAGTGCAAGGTCCTACACCTGGGTTGGGGCAATCCCTAGTATCAATCCAGGCTGGGGGATTTGAGAGAAGTCCTCCAGAGAAGGACTTGTGGGTATTCGTGGATAAAAAGCTGGACATGATGACAGTGCTGAGCACTGATGAGCACTGATAAGCAACTCATTTCAGTTTCTAGTGCAATTTGGGTTCTGCAACAGATGCATTAGCTTCAAGCCACGAGCGTGACCTTTGAGTAGATAAAAAGAATGCAATTCAGCGTAGAGTCAGCTCATAGCTCGGTGCACTTATCATTCAGGCCTCCATTTCTTTCTTGCCTAGAAATGTATGAAATTCATCACTTTTCTCTGGAAGATTTTTCCTTTCAGATGTTATCATTTGCATCCTTCTTCTCTTTGTGTGTACTTGAGGAAAAAAAAACCCAAACAGTTGTTTTTTAACGTTTGGGATATTTTGGTTTTGTGTATTTTTATAGTAAAAAATTTTGCTCGTGTGCTTCTACTATTTTTCTTACTTTTTAGGGTTGTTTTTTTTTTTCAAAATATACAATCAACTAGTGAGTCAGCTTGAGTTGCTGTTGTAAATAGTAAACAGAATTGTAAATTCTCACTGAAAGGACAGCACTCTTAAGTTAGTGGTAAAAGCCACACCCCCCAAAGCTGACTAGTAAAAACTGTCCGCGTGATTGATTTCTATTTGTCTTGTTATCAAAATATTTAACTTTGTCTTGGTTTGGGTGAGAACAGAGTTGGTTCTGTTCAGTGATTTTACTTTTCAGTTCGGTTCTTCTAACTAACCACACTTTTTGTAATTAACAGCATATTCTCACAGGTGGGGTCTGCTGCTGGCAGTGACAACACCCCAAGGTTAGAGTTCCTACCAAGGGTTGGGGTGCAGACCAAGGCCACTGCTGGATCTTGTGCACCACATTGGGGGTGCAGAAAGTGAAAGGCGGCACCTGCAGGGAGGAGGGGACAGGGCAGGTGACCCCAAACTGACCAACGAGGGATTCCATCCCACCTACGTCATACTGGGTATAAAGCAGAGGGATCTGGAGGGTCTAGAGCTTGCTCGCTTGCTCTCTGGGGGCTCCCAGGCTCCTCTCCCCTCTTGGCCCGATTTGCCAGCTTGGCTTGGCTTGGCTCAGGTCCTCTTTCAGTTCCTTCCTTGGAGCACCCAAGGAGGACTCTCTCTGTTCTGCCTTTGACCCCAGTCAGTGTGTTCCTGAATCCAGCACCAGAATCCATCTCCTGAACACAGCTCCTGTCTGCTGCAGGGCCCAGGCTGTGACTCTTCCAGTGCCTGCTCCACAACATCAGTGGTGGTGGTGATGGAATTACCAGCAGGGGGGTTGGGTTTGATACAGGGTTTGTATCTATTTGTAAATATTCGAGTTTTATTTTTATTATTTTCATTTTCATTCAAGCTGTTCTAGTTTCTTTTTCTACTGGCTGAGTCTCTCTCCCTCATTCCCTTTCTCTTCACTCTGGGGAGGGAGGGGGTTAACAGAGAGCGGCTGTTGCTAAAGGGCCGCAGAGACAACTGTGACAAACTTGCATTTCTTGTTTTGGCCACGAGATGCCGGCGTGGCACAAGAAGAGCGTGGCAGCCTCTGAACTTACTTTGCTATCGAGATTCCTTGGAAAATCTACTGTGTTAACACGGCTATCATTTGCCTTATTTAAAGCTTCAGTACCAGAATTCTGTTGTGGATCATGCAGACATCAAGGACAACCACATCCTCTTCTACCTTCATGAGGTAAGTTTGGTGGTTTCTTCTTTGTTTTATTAAACTGGAAGTTTAAAACAGGCTCCAAGAGAGAAGAAAAATCCCATTAATAGCAGATTAACAATACACACATCTTAAAGATGTAAATGGACTTCACTCAGTCCAATATCAAACATACACACAGTGAAGAGATGCACTTACTACTTTTTGTGAAGAATGCTGTACGATTAAATAGCATTCCACAAACACAGCAGAGTTGAATGCCATATTGCAGAAGTTCCCAGTGTACATAACATTCCTCAGCCTCCAAGATGCTTCTCATCACTTGATCCGAGAGTGTTTTCCAGGGAGTCAGAATCATCCCCCTTCCTTTTCAGAGATTTCTGGATGAAAAACATACTCCTCCTACAGCACTGACATTAATAAAGGGAAGGAGAGAGGAGAAAGATGAAAAGCAAAACACAAGGGATCTTAAAATACCAAGAAGGAAAAGAGAAAGCAAGCAAAAAGAAATAGTAATGATATCTACCTCTCAAACAGCAATTAGTTGGTCTCAAGTGATCCAATAAGGAAGACTGGAGTCATTATTATGAATTCACAGAAAAGCTGAGATGTTGAGATGTGGAAAATTTACTCAGCCAGGCACCAGCGATGCAGAGAGTTCTCCAGAGCCCCTGTCCATGGCTCCATTCCTACAAAGAGGTCAGCAAGATAAAAACAAGGACAAAGGGAGAAGAGAGCAGGGGAACAGTCCCAGGCACATAAAAGAAAACCTGAGAAGTTGAGGAAGATGAGTAAGGAAAGTTCGGGACATTTGGCTGGAAGAGTGTGGAATGAGGAACAGAACTAGTGGGGAGGATGGAGATCTTGAGTTCAAAGTGATCACAGAGAAAAGTGGGAAGAAGATTCATAGGGCTGCTGAAAGTGATTTTAACTTGGAAAAGGCAAGAAATGCAAACTAAAAAGAAATCATAACTAACAATAAACATAACCAAAAAGCTAAAAAAAACCCACTAAGAGTGACTTTCAGTGACAGGATGAATGTTGATGTGCTAAAAGCCCATCAGTAAACCAGGGAATGGTTGGGGTAACTGGCAATGGAAATACAAATGGAAAGAAAGAAAAGAACACATGGTTTTAGCAACAAAACATATTTAGCAACAGCTTTTAAACCATCATCTGGTTTGACATTGAGTTTACAGTCTGGAGAGAACTGTAGAATGGCACTTTGTCATCCAATCTGACCCAGAAATGCATCTGTTCAACCTTAGCTTCAGAGGTAAAGTAAAAGTCTAAAGCATTTTCTTGTCTTACCATTTCCAGGTCTCCTAGAAGGTAATCACCTCCTTCTTCAGTGTGGAGCAAAGCCTGCCTATCTCAGATATCAAACCAGTGCCAGTACATATATATGATTACTATGAAACAGGTAGGTGACCTCAGTAGGCCTGAGCAAAACCTGTGAAATCAAAGCATTGATCTCAGCATTTACAAGGTGCAAAGAGCAGATTTTCCCTTTGCACTCCCTGCGCAGGCTTCACTTTTCTGCATTTGCTGCCTTTGTTTCTCAGGAAAGACAAGTGGAGAGCAAGCTAGAAATTCTGATGCTTTTGGTTACTAGACTGCAAAGTGTTTGCAGAGCACAGACAGTTTCTACCCCCTTGTCTTTTAATTTCTTGCTTCATTTCAACGTAAACCAGAAAGTGATACATCAGGAGTTGCTTTCTTACAAACTACATGCAGAAGCAAACGTGGTTCCATTTTCTTTCCACAGTTTGAACATGATGGTTAAAATCAGTAACTCACAGGCAGTAGTGTTCCTGACTTCACTGACCTGAGTTATCTCATATTTTTGCTTTATATTGCCCTAGCAGGCTACAAAGAACTCTTCCTTAGTGGAATGTAAATACTTAGGTAAGAATGATGGTTCCACTAAACTCAAAGGAGTTTAAGCACCTAAGTAGATAATTAAGTGCCTAACTACCTTTCTTGATCTGGCCTCGAGGAACTACAATTGCATCAGATATTACCCAGTTGTGGAACTTAGGTTACCAAACTGAGGCTTAGATGCTTTTCTCAGGCTTGGCACAACCTCAGGCATCTGCATCCTAGCAGATTAGCCAGAGTATCCAGAGAATTGCCCTGGTGTGTATGTTCTGCCACCTGATCCATATCTTGCTTGGTCACATTAGTGATGTGTCCCGACAAACACAGCCAGAGTACACTGGTCTCTAACTGTACATCCCTGCAACTGGATGCCTTGACAACTGGACAACCACCACAAAATCTACCAAATGTTTTGTGGTTCATAATGTGTTAATCACAGCTGCATATGGACTGGGCTCAGAATCACTTCTCACTCTCATTAAAATGTCATCTTTCTTCTTTCCAGATGAATATGCCCTTGCAGAATACACAACACCCTGCTCCCCGCCTTCCAGCTGAAATCAGATATGTGCCAGGACTTTGCAGAGGAAGAAGAGAATAAGAGATTTTTAAAATTATTATTATAATTTTCTGACAGGGCAATGAAAAGTACATAAAAGAATGAGGAATAAGCAAATCCCAAATTGCAGTAGATCAGAATGACCCATTCTGGCCCACACTTCAAAAGAGCTTGGGGTCAGTGTGGATCAGAAACTCCAGATAAAGTGTTTTTCCTAACAAGGGAGATACTGTGCAGTTGTTAACCCTGACCATCTATCTTTTTGGAAACACTAAACTTCCAGTAAGAGGTCTGTGTAAAAGTAAACTCCTGAAATATGTATTCTTGGCCACAGATTCCTCTTAAGAAATCCAGGAATAGGAAAGTAATCTGCTACTTCTAGTGCTTCTTTAGGTTTTATTTGTTTTGGTCTTTCCATTTATCCTGAAGAAAAAGTCTGAAGAAACTCCTTTAATCTTCACCTTTTTCAGTGATTGAACTGGATCATGTACAGATGCCAGAATTCTAGTCATAGGAAAACAACTTTTATGAAGTTTTTGCCTCTACTTAGAAAATTAACATCTCCTACTTTACTCTTCTCTGTAATAAAACCTTCTGATTGGCAATGCTATTTGTCTGTGTCCACTCCTTGTATCTAGAACTGGGTGCTATAAGGTATTTCATGAGCTAAAGAATTCATACCTTAACCAGTTAATCATTGACAATGACATCCTGACATCAGTGACAGCTTGTGGCACAGACAGGACTGGGGCCCTGGCCTATGTGATGGAAGCTTTCTTCTCAAAGCCTAACTGTGGAAAAAGCTTGAGAGCTGTAACAGAGAAACTCTGAAGACTATTTAGGGAGGAATGATGGATACAACAGAGCCCTTGGAGGGAGAAAACAAGAAGATTTGGAGGCAGTGAAAAATAGAGTCACAAGGAGCTCATGATAGGGTGGCAAAGTAGAAGACATGCTTTCTGCATTTAGCAAACAGGTACAGCAGACAGCCACACACTGGGTACATGTGTGTGTACTGTCCCTCACAGTCTGCAGTGACCTGGCATGACCTTTGTCCTGACCAGACCACACTGGTGAAAGGACCCAGAAACCAACCACATATCCACAACAATCTGTGTCAATTCAATCATATTGCTGAGCTGCAATTCCTTCAGCCAGGGTATTATACATAGTCCCAGTTACAGTTTTGGAATACACAAGCTTTTTTATTCTGAAAATAGGATTCTTAAAGCAGTTTTTATTCCTACAGCCACTTTACTCAACAACAATGTGCCTGCTGTAAGGCAGACCACACAATAGCACAGGAGGTGGTAGGAGAGGAGCAGCTCTTTGTACACCCTGAGAGCACCGTTCAGCTCTGTCAGGCTTGCCCACAGACAGCTCAAGTGAACCTAATCCCACTGCAATGAGCCGTGCAAGAACCTTTGTTCTAGGAGGCAGCCATGGCAGAGACCCACAGGCCCAGTGTAGTCTCAGAAAGATGCCAAAGAAATCTGGAAGGTGAAGAAGCATATAGATATTGGTTTGGAAGAGACCAGACCTGTGGAGCATGTCAACTGAAACCTCCTATTCTAAGGAGAACCACCCAGTAGAAACCTGCAACTCAAAACAGGAGACAGTTGCAAAAGAAGAATCTCCACTGCCTTCTCAGGACCCCAGCACTGACCTCAGCACTTGGCATTTGCATCCTACAGATGGAAGCTCTGTCAGATGAGGTCCAACCATGAGTGGCTGCATGTCTTAGGTAACTGAAGACATCCAGACCTGCAGGCAGACCTGTCCAACAAGTGTGCACTGCACTTACTGCTGTAGTTCCAAACCATTTACTAAATGCTGGTTCTCCTTGCAGACAAAAGCAATCATGCAAGGGTCCTACCCTGCACTGTAAAAGTGATTTAGCACCAGGTACTACTGAGATAAGATCCCAAAACCTTAATCCCAAAGGTCAGCAAAAGCTTCCTGACCTTTCTTGCTGCATCCAGGACAATGTGCAACTTGTTCCTGACAAACAAAAGCATAATGCTAGGGACTATCTATGTTGAACTTCCAGCCACATTGTGTAAAGCAACATTTTTCTGCAGGGGGTTTTCTCCCCTGAGTCATACATTAACATACATATGTACACATACCTACAGACAAGGAGCCTACTCATCAACCTGCTACTCCCAATACAGGTATTTCTTGGCTTGTTGCTCAGAGCTTTCTGCGAGTTCAGATGTTCAACAGGGCTCCTGTGCTCCAGTATGAGTTGGGTTATTACAACTCTCTCTGGTTTACTCAGATGTAATACCTTTCATTACAAACCTCATCAGCTCTGAGTGAAGGAATTATGGGGCTGGATAAGCAGTCACTGATCTTGTCTTGGACAATCCTTGTCAACCAGCGTCTTCCCAGGCATGATTGATGAATCTGTCTGTGGTAAAAAATATTTGTGACATCCTATGTCTCAGGCATAGAGAGGCACTGTGTCTTTCAGCAAGGCATGGACATAGCTCAGCCACATCAGAGAACCATGATGCAAATCTTGGGAGCTTTTGCAGAAAGCTGAGCAGGCAATGTGTCAGCATTCCACCTCCCACACCTCCTTACCTTCCTACAGCACAGCCCTGCCTCTGTGTGCTCTTACTGCTCAGATCACAAAGGTTATAATGGGAGTCTATCTTATCTAACCTGTGATGGCCTTGGTTCTGGAAGACCAGGTACTATGTAGAATGAGAAATAGTCTGAACTGTGGCATTTCTAGTCATATGAAAGTCTCTCATTTTCTTCTCCTTAGAAATTAATTTCTATTTCCTCACATGTCCTATGAAGTTGTAGTTTATGTGAGTTGAGATGTGCTCTGAGGATGCGAAGCACATAAAAATAATCCAGTCTACCAAACAATTAAACATCTCTCATCACAAGGTCCCAGTATCTGCTGGGTCTCAAATTTCATCCATTTCCACAATCTTCTCTGTGAAGATGTTTTCATAGATTGAGGCCAAAGAATAGCTCTGAGGCCAAAGAATAGCTCTGAGCATATCCCAGCTGTCTTTGTTTGGTCATGCATCAACAGACACAGAAAAATCCAAATCCTTCTGCCCAAATCTGGGTGGGGAAGACATGAACAAGCTGAAATATAGAGGTTAACTGGTTTATATAAACATGTCCACAGTTTGCTTCACCACCAGCTACTCTGACTCTCTTACTGAGTCCCTCACAGACTCAGGTCTTCTGTACAAAAAGACAGAGGATGTCACAAATATTTTTTACCACAGACAGACACCCTCACCACTGAACAGCTAGCCTGGTGCAGGCACAAGCATGTATAACAACCTCCAGAAGTCTTCTCCTGTGTGTCTTTCATGTGCATTTGGAGTAGGCCTGAGACAAGGGAAGAGTTTCTACAGATTAACTAGCAGGAGGGTGTTCATCTTGAGAGTGTCACTGGGGTCCAGGAAAAAAAAAAAAGAAACAGATTACAGCAATTCAGGAAAACCAGGACCTGGAAAAACTTGTGAAGCAGCTGGACAGTTGCTTTTAACAGCTGAGGAATTGGGCAGAGGACCCTAAGGTTTTTTGTGAATTTAGAT
Organism: Megaceryle torquata; assembly: GCA_024611175.1. NCBI lineage: Eukaryota > Metazoa > Chordata > Aves > Coraciiformes > Cerylidae > Megaceryle > Megaceryle torquata. The sequence goes on along the minus strand of JANIJG010002744.1, from coordinate 7,086 downwards.
CCTGTCTGATGTGAGCTAAATGACTTAACACCTTTGAGAACATGACCCCATTCTCTGACATCTCTCTCAGCTTTCTAAACACACCATTTGGTATTTGAGAGCATCAGGTACATACCAGCTTTTCATGTGGTAGCACTGTGCAAGCAGGCAAGCCCGAGGGGGCATGCTGGTACATTAAACAACACTGATGAGCACATCTTGCATTATCAATGTCCTCTCCTTAGGATGGACAGAAATATGGAGATGGAGCTTTCTTTGGGTTGAATTTAAGCTTTGCTTTATTGAGGGACAGAATCTGTATCTTCCTAAACCATTCTGGTGGAATTCCGTGCAGTGCGATTGAGAGTGATTGAGTTTCTACCTTCTACATGAGTGTGATTGAGAGTGATTGAGTTTCTACCTTCTACATGAGTGTGACTGAGTTTCTACCTTTTGAAAAATGAATAACATTTGGAGGAAAGGGTGTCATGAGGTAAATGGCTTTCACCTCTTTTAATTCCACTCAAAACCAGAGGTCCTATCAGCAACATTTCTGCTGCCATCAGAAGCACCCACTGTGCACAATGCTTGACTCAAAGTCACACTGAAAGCCACGCTTTTGTGTTTGCAGGAGACCCGTGGGTGACTTTTGCTACACACAAACACATGCTGAGAAATTAGCTACGATTCTGAAGATGTTAAGGTGCCAAGCTGCTTTTTGGTGACCCCAGACTCTGCTTTTCTCTCTCATCCCTGTCAGCAGAAAAGATTGTGAGCTTCAAGAGGGGTCACTCAGGCTAGTTCAATCCACCTTCTTCAGCTGTGTACACTCAGCCCCATGCTAAACAAAAGCCTTTGTTTAATGCCATTCCAGTGAATGGCCAACTGCAAGCCTGGTCAGATGGAAACTGATATGAAATGCAGATTCTTTCAGAAGCACAGCATTTAAACTTTGCTACAAATATCCAAAACACTAGGCTGAAAGGGAGTGGCTGGGACAGTGCCAGAGATATCTAGCAAAATCTGCATTTTATAGCCTTCTTTTACCTCTATAACTCTTTTACCTCCAGCACAACTAGTGACCATTTTTTTTTTTTTTTCTCATAAAACTTGCATGATGTGAAGCTGCTGATGCAGGAACTTGGGAGTTTGATAAACTTCAGTGCAAGTCAGACAAGTTAAACTATTTCCCACACTCTCAGTGAATTGAGATTTTAAATTTATTTGTTTATCAGAGGCAAAAATGGAGCCTTGGAGCTGTTTGGCCTGGGTTCACTGTGATATATCTGTATACATTTCTCTAACTCATGCAGTAAATTTGAGAAATTTGGCTACTTCCATGTTGTTCTGTTTCATTTTCCTCCCCTTACATGTCGCTACTTAAGAAATTTTATTTAAAATTGATTGATGAGCTCCATAAGAAAGTCTTGATTTTTAAATTATGCAAAAAATTAGATGTTGAATAGCAGACTACAGCAAAAACCTATCATGTGCCCTAACAAGCATGACACCTTATTATTTTTCAGTCAGTGGTACACTACAATTTCTTCCCTTACATGTTTTATCTCTTCTCCACACAGCTGGGTCATTCAGCCCTTAGTGGTAAAATAAAGAATAGAGAGAAGATGCAGAGCAAGTACAGAAGAAATCACTAGAAAAGCCACATAAACCTGATCAATTTGGGAGTGGGGGAGTGCTCTCACTCTTGATGTTGCAGACAAGTCAGCAGAAGCCACTTTAATGTCATCCTTTTCCACAAGCATGGGATGCAGCTTTTGGGTCCTGTCTCTGACAGTCAATAAATGGCTCATTTCCACGTTCTTTGCAGTCTGTATCCTGCAACAACACCTGTGAAGGCCTTTTTTCCACCTAAAGAAGGTGCAGTAATCTTCACAGCTCTTTGACACTGCAATAAGTACACTAAAACTTGAGCCAAAGGATTTTCATGTTAAAGTTCCAGATGAAAAGATGCAAAAATTGACAGGAACTTCAGCTACTGAGTTTTTAAGATCATGTGAATCAATCAGACAAAAAGATAAATGTTGCCTCCCAACTCAAGAATTTTATTTTATTTGTTTTTTAAAAATCCTTTTCCTTTAAAAGAAAGACCTTGAAGTCCTCTGCCTGTTTAAAATCCTAAATGCTAGTTTGACTCTTGTAGTAGCAACATCTGGTTGCCAGGTAAGACAAGAAATGCCATCAACTCAGTGACCAGCAGCATGAAACCTTCAGCACCTCATGCCAGAGGTTCTGCTGAACTCATGGCAAACAGATTTGCCTCACCCAATAGCCTGTCCCGTCGCAAACAGGTGCAGCATTTCTTGCTCTGTTTCACTCTTCCCAATTTCTTCACCTTGTCTTCAACAATTAAGTTGCAGTTTTCCTTTCCTTTAACCTTTGTTGCTTGCTGTAGTCATCTATTGTGACTTTCTTCATTGTGGTCTCATGATTTTTTTTATTCTTGTTGACACTTTGTTTGATTGAATGTGAATGCTTGGAAGGGATTCGGTGACTTTGCATTGTTCAAGTTATGCTCCTACTGTTTTTACCTCAAACAAACAGTGATGACATGGACTAGTACAATCTGAGACATGATCCTGTAAACAGTGGGAATAGTGAAACCGTACGTGTCCCTAGTTATGCAGCCCAGGAAGATGAGGTGAAACTTAAGAAGAAACCATGGAGCACTGAAACTAAATAAAATGATCTTTGGTACATCCTTGCTTGTTTCTTGGATCTACATGACTTTTACCTTTGATTATCCAAGGAAGCCAGCCCCTACAAAAAGTGATGACTTGAATTGCCAGCGGGATTCAGAAAGATGTCGACCTTTTCAGCCATTTCAGTAACAAGCTGGTAACACCATTCTGACCAGGTGCAATTTTGAAAACATGCTTCATGCTTTGTAGTCCATCTTGGACACAAGTTATGACTGGCAGACTTGCTAAATAATTCTTTTCAAACTAAATCCAGACTTTTTTCTGTTGTGATGAGGTTACCCAGACCTTTTCTGTCTCTTCTGGGAATATAAAGTCCTGGCAGTGCCAGTGGACAGCTCACAGAACAGCTTAAAGAACTATAAGCTTGTTGTCATATACAGCAAGAAAAAAGAATGACTGAAAGACAGAGCAAAGGGGAGCCAGAAGAATCAAGAAGTAGGCCAAATGCCCAAGAAGCCAGACAAGTGTTATGTTGAGGCTGAGGCCTTGCATGCTGGAGGCTATAAAGAGAGCATGTATGGGGGATCCTACAGTCTCTATCTGTTCCTGAATTTTATTTTTGTCAGACAAAGTAAAAAGATTCACTGTGACTTTACTTTTTTTTTTATCCACACTGCATTTTTAATGAAGCAACATTAGAGCATTCTGAACTCAGAGCAGTTCCTGGTGTACAACCACTGATACAGCTGGAGTGTAAATCACACAGGCTTCGTCTATTCAGCACATCTCCGGGGACCCCACCTCTCATGAGTTTCAGTGTTGCTGTGCCCATCTATTTCTAGAGTCTGGATACTACCAAAGCCAGTGTGAATCTTCCTTTCTACCTCCCTGTGGTTTTGCAGGATTTGGAGTCTGCTGAGCTCCTACTCTGGACTGGTAGGACCCATAGTTCTGCTGTTACAGACAAATGCACTGTCAATTTTTGTTCCCAGCTGACACAGTCTGTCTCAAAAAGTCAGCTGAGCCATAGAATCATAGAATCATAGAATGTTAGGGCTTGGAAGGGACCTCTAGAGATCATCAACATCAGGCTTGATGGGACTCTGAGCAACCTGCCCTAGGTAGAGATGTCCTTGCTTGTGTAGGGAGGTTGGACCAGATGACCTCTGGAGGTCCCTTCCAGCCTAAAACATCCTATGATTCTATGACTCCAACCCCCCTGCCAAAGCAGGATCACCTAGGACATGCTGCACAGAAATACATCCAGGTGAGTTTTGAAAGTCTCCAGAGAAGGAGTCATGTTTTCTTACTCTGATTACTACAGTTAGAAAGATGCTCCAGAACCTTAAAGCTATCATGAATCAGCCTTGCCTTTAATTTTCAGTGTGAGAAAAGTTCACCCATGTACTTCCACTTCTTCCAGCAGTTCCTGTGGGATCCCTCTGCTACAGTCTTTAAGAATGTGACAGGGGAGACTCTGGACACTTTCCTCAGCAGTGTGAACAGCCAGGACTCTGCCACTGCTTTGCATGATAGCAGAGCACTTGTGCTCCCCTAGGGGTAGCAACTAGGCGTGACATTAGACATAGATGTCATGCTCTGGTCATTCCCTCATGTCCACCCAATGCTCACCAGCAGACAGTTTTGCCTAGTACTGGTCATTTATGAAGCAGTAGCATTAAAAAAACCACTTACTCCTTTAAAAGGCAAAACTATGCAACAATGGTTTTCTCTGCTTCCATATTTGCCTGAGGCCGGCTTGTTTTCAACTTGGAAGCCTCAGCTGTTTAGAAAACAGAAGATAATAAAGAATGACAGCTGTTCATCAAGGACACATCCTCTAACTTGTTCTGTACAGTGCTCAGTAGTTCAATATGCAGCTGCAGACTATGTTATTACTGGAGTTGAAGCAGAAGTAGCCTTTATGTGTGGGGAAATGAATCAAAAAGCTTTTCAGGCATAAGGTCAGGGGTTGAAGGCACAAACAGGCTCTCCCCAGGGGGCATCCTTAAAGTAGCACAATTAATATACCGGGTAACACAAGAGTATTGTTGTGCTGCCAAGTAGATAATAATAACAGATAAAGTGAGAGAAAGCTGCAGGCTCTGAATTGCATTTGCATGCCTTCCATAATGCATCTGGACCAAGTTCAATTTCTGATGTGTCATGGTGGAAAGAGAAATCATTTGCAACAAGAAAAATGTAAATTTAGAAGCTAGATGTTGGTCAATGGCAAAAAGATCAAAGTGGTGCCTTTGTACTTACAGAGGCACTGTAGCCTCCAACATTTGGTGTTACCAAACAGTTGCAAGAGAGTCCTAAGTCCATGCCCTTTTTCACATTCAAGCACTAGCAATGTCATGCCTACACAGAAGACAGACTTGAAAGAAATTATCAGAGGTAGCACCTGCTCTTAAAGATGTTAGGATCATTTCATGGATTCATCTTCTATGAACTCTTGGTTTCGAAAACATCATTTTACAGCCTTGAAGTGATAACATCAAGATCCACAATTCCCTTCTCAGAGCAACTGGAACAGCCATACATTTCCCCCACAAAAATGTCTGAGAAATTTCATTTGGCCCAGGTCCATATCACAAAGCTGCATTTATGTCCAAAGAACCATGTGAAGACATTATGACTCCATCGTTCCTCTCTCATAAACAGCCTAACCTGCTGTTCAGGGAAATGATTGAGATCTGCTATGTCAACAACAGCTGCAACTGCACAAAAGGATTTTAGGGGTACAATTATGTCAGTAAAGCCTTTTTAGGCTCTGTACACTGATGGCTAGTGGAAGCAAAACTCCTGGATGACTCCTCTCAGATGACTCCATAGAAGGCTACTCTACTGTAAACTAATGAAGGGAAAGACAGGAAAATAAGAGGTACTAACTGAGTCTCAAACACTTATAAATCTGTTGTTGCAGTGTATTTCTGAGGCATTAGTGCAGAATGAAATTAAAAAGAAGCTTTTCCAGAAAGCAGAGAAAAGCCATTGCAATATGAAAACCTCAGACAGATACTTCTTTCTACATGTGACTGTCACAAGTTGTTGATTGAACTCAAAGCAAGTGCTTCTACATATGGAGTGCAGAATTTACAGCTCAGAAGAAAGAAGAGTTATGCATAGCTGTGAGATAGAAAACAAGGGGTGAGGATTTTCCTCAGAGGCTGAAAGTTTAGAGAATGGGTTTGGCATGCTAGAGATTACTCTTTTAGCCTTGAGTATCTTTCTGGTAGCCAGGAGACCAAATGCATGGCAACTTCATGTGCAGCTTGTGTCAGTTTTGGTACACAAGATGATTTCTCTGTACCAGCCACAAGCTGATTGCTAGACTGAGATGTTTAGGAAGAGAGCATGCAGCCAGCCCAGCTATCCCACCAGAGGAGAGGGCTTAACTAGCTATATTTTTGGAATTACATGTCAAATGCTTCCCTCTTCATATCTTTTGTTAATTGCTTTCTTTCCTCCCTCTAATAAAAAATTCATTTACATTTGCAAGTCTGAAGAACTAACTAAGTACCAGAGATTTTTCTGTGGGGCTTATCCAGATGCTTTATTAATGACCTCTTTACATTTGAACCCAACCCTTCCTGCTACCTGTCAAGATCACAAAGAAAGGAGGGTTGGATAACCCTTGGTCCTGTCTGTATAAGGACAGTAAATCTGCAAAGGATTCACAAAAGAAATGCAGACTAACTTGTTAGTCTAACTGTATGACCGCATTTACAGGTTAGCCTGAACTCTGCCAGGAAAACTACGTATAACTAAGAAAGATAATTTTGCTGGTATACCAGTATCCATGCCTAGGCTTGTGCAGGTACAGTAACAGCAGTCAGATTCCAGCTTCACTCACCTCTGACTGGCACATTTTCCACCAAAGCTGCACAGCAAAGACAGTCTTAGTACTTTAGCTCAAAAAGAGATATTCCTGCTCAGACCTCAGCCTCTTCACATACGAGGTTAAAGGTCCCAGTTTTGAAAATAGGTTCTGGATGAGCCATCCACATGGACATGAGGCACTGGCATAACAGAATTCTTGCAAGTGGCTGACTTTCACATACCTTCATTTTTTTATACCACTGCCTTCTCCAGGAGTGAAAACATAGACCATATGAACAACCTCCCCATAAAGTGAGGCAGGAAAATGGGATGGAGGGTTCTAGGCTGTTCAGGAGGGCTAGGCAGGGCAGGTAATGTGGAGGAGTTGCATTGTACATAAGGGAGAGGTTTGATTGTCCAGCCCTTATGGTTAGGGATGATGTGGTTGGAAGTCTTTGGGTGAGGATTAAGGGGATGGATAACAGAACTGATATTGTTGCAGCCATCCCCCCCCCCCCCCCCCCCCCCCCCTCCCCCACCACCTCTACCCCGGTGTGCAACAACCCTCCACCAGCTTGATCACGTTAGACTATATTATTTTATTTTTTTTTATTTAATTAAC
>JANIJG010002743.1:115791-152029 GCA_024611175.1 Megaceryle torquata | reverse complement strand
AATCCTAATGGTGTTTTTGCATGCAAGACTATGAAGACCTGATAGAAAATTCTACGATGGGAAAAGAATCTGTCTACCCCTTTTGGACTGTGCTTAGGATTCAGAATTTGCCTTTGAAGAAATTAGGCTGACGAGTGAGAATATTTAATCTTAATTTAAATAAAAACAAGTAAGTGTTAAGTGGCAAAATCTGAATCTATTTTTGGTGAAGGAACTGTAATTATTTTAGAGTGTTTTTGATGCCTTAACATGAAATTAAATGAGTCTTAAGCTGTCTGAGAAACAGGACTAATTTTGTAGAATAAAAGCCACGTAACTCCTTGGTATGTTAAATGTTTTGCAGCATTTTGGTGTATTGGTGCCTCTTGTGCTTGTGTCCAGTGCACTCCTATTATCTCTCCTGCTCCCTACACTGGTGAGAGAGCAGTTCGAGGCAACATGGTCATCCTTGGGGTGGGGCTACCAGTCTGGTAGTGCTGGCATGTCAAAAGAGGAGAAGGGATGTTTTTGTTTACTGTGTTGGAGGAGATACAAAATAGCCCAAAATGCTATGACACCAGAAAAGAACATGTTTTTGAAAGCCCTGAAGGGACTGAAATGTTTTGTAACACTAAGCTGGTTTGTTAGGATCTGTTTTGTGGAGGATGTGCAAGGTGGTGAAGCTGTTATACAGAAGTGTGTTTTCAAACTGCTTTTATGTTAGAATACCTCTATTCAGGTATTCAAGAAGCAGTGTCCAGAATGAGAGGTTATGGAATAAAAACCTGATTAAAAACATGTGATACAATGAAAATTATGTAATGAGTGCAAGACATGTAGATACGGATTTGTATTCTTTTCTTGTCTTCATTTAAACTGCGAAATAAATGATGTTCAGTATTTTGGTAATGGCGACATTTTATTCGCTCAACACTTAAACAACAATTCAACACTATACTGTGAATTTACTTGCACAGAAGATGAGCTACAGGAAGAATCCAGTGGTAAATGGGCAGTCTGGCAATCCTTTGAGGTTTCTGTCATGTATGCATAGCTTCTGTAATACACACCATGTTTCATCTTTCATGTTTCTGTATCACAAAGATAACTATGGGAGCTCTCTGCAGGTGTTCAGCAGTTAGGGAAAAGTTGGAAAAGATTAGGACTTATACAAAGAGTGTTTAACTGATTAGGCTACAGTAGAATATTTTAGACAGCATGCACAACAGGGTGCTACTACAAAGCCTTAGAGTATCAAACTAAGTAACATTAAAAGGAACAAGATGATTTAAATAGGGATTTTTTTTTTTTTCCCTGTTAAGTCTCTGTTAGGGGTTTTTATTATGTGTAACTGTGTGGTACCTTGGAGTACCAAGTAGATCTGCATAGCAGAATTTCTAGTGCATCTTACAATATTTTTTTGGCTGTTCTCTCTTCAAACTTTTGTGATTACCTAGGAAGGAGCATCTTATTGTATATTTCTAGCCTGCTTGTAGTAGTAACACTAAACTTTTTTTTTAAGGGAGGCAAGGTGATTATAAATTGGTAGTCATGAAGTTTATACACTTTTTAAAAATTCATGATAGAATATGGTCTTCATAAGAATATTTTGGTGTTATTTCAGTGAGATGAGAAGACCAAATAAATGCTAAATACTTTCCTTTGTGTTCTGTAGCCCGAAATCCACTACATTTTATTAATACTAGCAAGTTTGCTTCGGGAAATAAAGAAGAAAGATAGCAAGAAAGCATTAGATTAACTTCCATAATATGGTGCTGTTACAGTTTTGAGGCTGTGGTCGTGGTGATCCTTTCTATAAGATCACTTAAGGCTATACCTAAATAATTTACTTTGGGACTAAGGCTTTGACTCAGATGTGTTTAGTTTTCATGAGTATTGTGCTCCAGAACTTGCAGTGTGGTTCAAAGTCAAGCCATTTTCTCTCTGAAGAGAGCATCAGACAAATCAAAACACCTGGACTAAATTTGAACCAGTGCACAGCTACTTCCTGTTAATCTGTTGAAAAGCCAAGTGAGGGCATGTAAAATAGTAGTCTGAAATGTCGTTTTGTACCTGATACTGGGTAGAGCTGCAGCGTCCGACAAAATTGCAGACTTTTGTAGAGGGGAGTATCATTGGATTTTGATGCTTCTGAGAAGTTGCAAGTTCACATGCTTGTGGCACTTGCAACCTGTCATCCTATTTCGCTTGTTTCTGGGCAGCTCTGATGTCAGAGGTGGAAATGAGTTTACACTTTCTTTAGCTGTGGTACTGAATATTTCAGACTTACATATGCAAGGGATTAGTGATCCTGCTCGTCTCCAAAGGCTTGTGTCTGCCTGTTGCTTGTGTGATAGCATGAAAATGATTAAAGGATGTTCTCTGCACCACATTCGGAGTCATGCTGAAGACTTTAGGAATCATTATAAAACTTGTCATACTCGGAACCACTAGCTTTGTAGTAACAGTGATGGTATTTTTATCAGTGATCCTGCTGACCTTCTGTGTTTCCTTAAAGTCCAATTTCTCATTAACAAGTCTCATGCTTTATATGACTCTCTCATGTCAAAGTCTGTATTGTGTGTGTCATTTTGTTGTACGTTTTTTGTCTGACTTCTTAGTGCAGTTTTTTTACCCTGAGTTTTCAGCTAGTTCAGGAAGTCAAGCTGAAAATAATATGTTTTCTTCAACACTGTCTGATTACTTAAGATACTTTAAGAAAACATTTCTGGGAATGCAGATTGGATGTCTCTTACTGTGATTTCTTGAAATTGGCTTATGTGCTTAGAGGGTTCATTGAAAATCTGTCTAGATGACTTTGTCACTTATAGACTGAAAAGCTTCTGAAATTTTTACCCTTTGACTTCAAAAGTATCTCTTCAGTGATTAAGTCCACAGTACAGTTCTGATTCTTTGTCAGTGGAATATGGAAAATTGTGACTGAAGTGCTAAAGAAACTATATTACATATTGCATATCCGAAACTAGAAGAAGGTCAAATTTTGGCAGACTAATTCTTCCTAGATCAAATGGCTGTGACATGTAATTCAATAGATAATATTTTTATTTTCAATGAGTAGGATGTCTCTCTGGGCTATCATCCACTTAGAAGATTGATATGAACCAGAGACAAGTTAAGATAAACTCTTCTCCCTCTAGTTAAAACTTATACCCATCTCTTGTAATGATGGTGTAAACGTTATTAGCTTTTATTTGGTTTATGTATTAATTTCCTCTATGTGAAAAAAAGGTAATACAGTTGAGAAGGAGGGGAATTAATATTAAATGAATGGTTTTATCCAGAAGTCTGTATACAAAGTAGAGGATGACATATTGAACTTGTCAGAAAGTGAAAATAACTGAAAGCACTAAGGATATTGCAGATTGTATCAAACTAGCAAGCTAGTTGTTTGTTTATTATTTATTAATGATATTAGCACCCTGCTTAAAATCCATACCTGAAAAGTTGCTTCAAACCAGTGCCTCAATAAAATGCTGGAGAGACTCCTTATGAATGTTACACATGCCGGACTCAGCTGTCCTAATATTCTGTTCTGTGGTTCGGCTTGGTGACCATTGCCTGGGTGGTTTAGTGAATTCAGCTAATACTTAAGAGCTTTGAACCTTCAACACCTGGCAGAATTCAGTCTTATATTTTGGTTAGCTTATGTACCATTTTTTCTTGAACTTCGTTACTGCATCTTGCCCTGAAGCATAGAATCTTCATCCCTGAGTTTTTATGCATTGTCAGCATAGCATACAATGCAACTGCAGATGGAACTAATGAGCAAAAGGTGATAGCCTTTCTTGTCACTTGTGGTCTGATATTTCCATTGTGCCAGCAAAACATTAAAGAAAGCTAGAGTTGGCTTTTGTGAGTATCAGAAATCTTTAACTCAACAATGTCTTAGTAAGATATGCAATATAAAATATGTGGTATTTTGATTAGTGCCTTTTTAGTGACATGGAACTTTTTAGAGCTGAAAAACCCAGCTGTGTAGACTAGGGCATAAAGTTTTCTGTGGTTCTGTTACTGTAGATTATTTAGTGATACTGACTATTCATTTTTTTGCTCGGGTGAAAGAAAGGAGGTAGTCATGTATTGGCTTATCTTGGGCTGTGAGTCTAATGTTACCTCTGCGTGTAAGTGTAGCTGTTTGGCTATTTTCATGTCACCTTATCTTTGACTAAGCTTGACCTGCGCTTGTATAATAATTTTGTAAAGTCTTGGTAATGTAAGAAGCTGAAGTAGTTTGTTCTTGGTTGGTTGGTTTGTTGTGTGTTTTTGTGTTTTTTTTTTCTTTTAGAATAAAACAGAGGAGTCTGATTTTTATGGCTATGGTATTTGCTAAACAGTCTTAGAATACATAAATAAAAGCACATAGTGCATAACTGGAAACTTTTATTTTACTTCAGTGAAGGTCTGGGATTGTTCCTATACTGAATTATTCAACTTATCATCCGGAATGGAAGTACAGCTACTGCTTATTTTAAATAGGAATATAGTCTACAGAAGAAAATAAGAAACTGGGAAACTACTTCACTGGAAAGGGATTTATTTATGCCTAAGTTTGTTTATTATCTTAAGAATTCTTTTTGCTATTTACTTTATCAAAAGTGACAAAGGTTTACCATTTCTTTGTTGAATTTGTGCCTCTCTTGTACTTATAATTGAAATGCTGTAATCCCGAATGTTGACTTGCATAATATTTGTATGTTTAGGCAATGGTAGAAAAGCAATGAGGAAACCAAAGATAACTTTTCCATTCCTGACATAATTAAGAATCTCAGAAAACAAGAGAAGTCCATACAACAACAGGAGTGATGAAACTAAAAAAGTTAACAATTGTTACTTTTCTAGAATGAGCAATATGTATCTATTGTCTTTTCAGCCTTTTCAAGACATTCTGGTGTTTTGGCCAGGTCATAGGAAAGAAGTCTTAGATTTGGGGGGTAGAGGCAAGTAGGGATAGAAAAACCTCATTCTGAAAGACGTTGATCTTTATCTTAAGCCTACAATTAAGTAAACTAACAAGAAACTGGTCCTTTCTGTCTAATCAGAACATCAGAAAATCCAAGTGAATGGTTATGGGCTCAGATGTTCTCAAGTTGTGACATCCATAAGGTGACAAGCAGGGTGGCTGTAGTTCTGAATGCCCTTCCAGGACGTGCCAGCCACATGTAATATGAGTGTGCTGGATCATTCATGTCCTTGGCTGTCAAGAGGTAGTTCCTTTTTGTTTTCTGATTGATTAGGCATTTTGTTAGAAATCCCTGTGTTTGCTGTGTGTTTGACTGAAGATTGGCAGGCTGTTATTACAGCCAACTTATTTTAAAAGTAAACACAACTAACAAAATTTGCTTAAACCCTTAAGACAACCTTGGGATCTTTAAAGTTTCCTCATCAGTGGATGTCGACAGTAAGCTTATCCTTCAGTGTACTCTACCAAAACTGTTGTCTTAAGTGTAGTTATAAATTCTCTGTGTTAGTTGACTTGAGAGGCAACAGGCAGTCATGTGCCTCAGAGGAATTTACTGCAGAAGACATCTAGCAATTTTACTTGAAAATAAAATGCAAGTAATGCAGTCAGGCTGTAAGATTCATTTTCTGTATCTTACCTGTCAAAAATAAGACCCTTCTGGATAGCAGTACTAAGATTTGTAAGGTGTGTGTAGATTTATATCTGGAAGATCCTGGCTATTAAAAAGAACAGTAATTCTTTCATAACTTGTGAACTTATATGGGCATATATATGTATCCAGGAAATACATACATTGCCTATGCTGCTGTTATGATTTTAGTTACGATAATCTGTAAAAATTTATAACTGTGAGGGAGAATATGGACTGTAGTCTACTTACTGTGTTTTCTTGGGTATCCTGCTTTTTTATTGAACAAATCTGTTTTTATTTCCAAAAAGTGTTGCATCTTTTCTTAGAAGGACACGCTTCTGTGCTATCAGAACAACAATTGTCAGGTTTTAGCATGTTTGAAGCAGGCTGCTTCTTGAGTCAGTACTCAAGAAATGCAGAGAAACAACAGATGAGGTGTGTTCTAACAGGATACCCCAAAAGGTGAGGGTAACTTCTGGAATGATTCAGGTGATTTGCTTACCTGCTTTGTGATGTCTTCCCCTAGTGTAGGCATGTCAAATTCAAAAGGCAATAGATTTCTTTACATGAGACTTTTTCCCCCCCCCCCACTTCAGGATCTTTTAAAATTATTTCTGGCACTGCAGGTGCGCAAGATGGTAAGAGTTCCTCACTTCTGGATTTCAGAGAAAGAGTTAGCCCTTCAGTGTAGGGGAAGTAATACTGAGCAGGGATCTGTGTGTTGAAACCAGTCCAGCTCCAGTGGTTCTGCTCTCTCCATTTGGCAGAAGATGTGTGATGCCTATACAGTGATGCTATGAGGGAATTACTGCATTATCTGGGCAAGGCTGAAAAGAATTCAGTCCAATAACACAAGTATGGTGGCGTTGCCAAAGCATAAGGAAGAACAAAAATCCTCCAGGTATCTCTTGGTGGACAGTTTGTCCTGGAAGTGCTCAAATGCTGTGTTTGGGCACTTATTCCTTGTGTCTGTTTGTCATTACTGTGCCCGAGAAGGTGATTCAAAGTGCAGCGTCATCTGCCCCTTTTTCTCTCAAGTTGAGACACTTTTCACTGTTTCCAAGTGAAGCTTCTGTGATTTCTGACCTGTATTTTAGCTGTCTTATTCTTCATGTCCTCAAGCAGAAAAGCATGTTGTATCTCCTCTTTTGTATGTTGGATGCACTTCGTGCTTTAGAAGTGCTGTGCATCTGTTTCTACCGATACTCCTATTGGAACTTCTGTCAGCTCCACTGGACACTGATTCTGGCCGTTGGAGGTTTTATATGAGGTATTAAGAAAATCATACACTGGTGTTTCAACTCTGTTGAATATGTGATCATAAAGTAGCATTATATACTGTATACTTCTTTTTGTGGCTACTTTCTGATTGTTCTGTTAAGTCAGGACACCTTCAGCACAGAGCTGAGTTTGAGCACTCTGTTCCTGTGCTCTGAAGTAGCCAAAATATCAAAATGTAGTCTTTTCCCACAACACAGACTTTGCTTTACCTGGAGAGCAGAATCCTGTGGGATCTTGGTTGGAAGAAAATGGACACTGTTATCAGGAACTGTCCTTGAACCATGGAAAGAGTGCGAAGGAAGAAGAACGGTGGAGAAAAGGCAATGAAGCAATAAGATAAAGCGGAGCAAACTAGAGAAACAGGACGTGGGGGGGTACTGGGCGAGTTAGATGCCAGCCAAATGTGTAACAGGTTTGTGTGTGTGAAGAGCGTGTGGGCTATCGCGTGTATCCAGTCACTGGTGGTGTGTGGTCAGTGAAGCTTGCTCTGTGTAGCCAAGGGATGCACGGGTAACAAAGGTCTTTGCTTTCTAACTCCCGTGGAGTTGCTGAAGTCCATTCTCCCCCCGCAGCATCCCTTAACTGCATGTGAAACATCACTAGTTAGACTTTGTGAATCAGTAACATGTAAAAAAAAATGAAGTTTATAAAAAAGTGTGATTAAATTTTGGGTTATTTCAATCAAGAAAGAAAATATTTAGCTTTGCAGACAATTTTCAGCATGCTTGAAGGCAGGCCGAAGTGTTTGATGCTACAGCTTCCATGTGCTTCTGTTTTGGCATTATTACTCAAATTTTACTGTTAATGTAAACTTTTGCTCAAGACAAAGGCTAACTCCAGTCATGAGGAGTGTGACTGGGTTCCTGTAAGAAGGCAGCAGACAGAAGCTGTTATTAGTTGCACATGTTGTATATTCCATGTGAAGAATGTGCATTTGAAGAGTGTCATCTTCCTGTTGAAGAGCAGTGTTTGGCTTTTCCAAAGGGATTTCTTGTTTCTGTTCTCCCTTGCTTTTGTACAGAGATGTGCAGAATAATCTCAATGTAAATGATCTGTTACTTTTGGATATTGAACATAATGTTGGGTCTACTTTTAAAGATTGTCTTGCTGGCTTCCTTATGATCTTACAGCTTAAAATTACCTGTGAAGAAATAATCTCCTTTTGTTTATTTTGATTCTGCCACCTATTGGCTTGCTGTACTCTTAAGATCGTACTTGATAAGACTTTGTGCACAGGTAGATTTATGTACTCTAAGATATTAATTAGATACTAGTTAAATTTGTCCTAGGCTCTTCAGCTCCCTTTTTGAGCCCCAGAGATTTTACTGTATCAGTCATGTTTAATAGTAAATTCAAGTATTTAATAATATTTTGGAAAATTCTGTGAAATGTGCTTCAGTGCTAGTTCACAGAAGTAACAAGATGCCTTCATTTGTCAGTCTAGCATCCTTTCAGAATTGATTATGATTTAAAGTAAACTCTAGCTGATATTGTAAATGGGATTCCTTGAGGAGTCGTTTGTGTATCTCTGAAAACAATTTGCTCTATCAGTTGGCCAGATTGAAGATGAGAAAAAACAGATGGTTGTGCTCTGCTGCATGGCTGTAGGAGCTAGGAGGGTCAGTGGAATGTAGGAAAGGCCTTAATGAGGGAAGAAGAATCTTAGATGCTGTAGTAGCTCTGTCCAAGCCCAGTGAGAGACGAGGGCAAGATTTAGGTGTCTGTAGTGTACTGAAGACAAGATTTGAGGTACGTCTTCTTCTCATGACAAGAGAAACTAGATTCAGATCCTGTGGTTGAAATTCTAGAACATGTGTTAAGCACTCATGAAGCTGAAGAAGTGCTACACTGGAGATACTGTGTTCTCGTAGCACTTTTACAGGAGTTGAGAATGTAGTCATTGTCCCTCAAATGTGCCAAGAATGTGCTTTGCTGTCTGGAGAGAGTAAGCAGCACTACTTCTGGAACAAGGATATTATTAGAGCCAAGGGTACTATTAGTGGACCAAGAGACAGAGCCAGCAACACATACTTTTCTGACTTGTATTTTTAAAGCATAGCAAGAGATAGTAGCTTTTGGATTGCCACTCTGGACTTATGGATATCTGCCTTGGCTTCCAGTCTAACAGATAATGACGTTAGAAAGTTACATAGAGCTTCCCTTGAGTATGAATGATTTAAACCAGGTATGTATGCAAAGATTTTAAAAAAAATTAGGTTGGATAAAGTTTTTCTCTTTTTATTTCCAGCCAAAGTATTTCAAGTACAAGTTTTTTTGTTTATCTATGTCCTAACTCCCTTGGTTACTTACTTACCCCTTTTATTTCAGTTCTTAGTTGTTATTAATTTGATGGATTGAGCTTTTAATCAAGAGAGAAAGAACCTCAGTACTTTAGGTCATTTCTCTCATTTTTCCATGCCCCTCTCAAGAAAAGATTTAATTTTTTAAATGGTACAAAAATCATCTTTATTCTGTAGTGTTAACGGAGAATTCCTTTCTGTTTCAGCAGGATAAGAGACCTTTATCATATATTTTAAAATGGTTTAAAGTGGAGTATTTTTTGTCATCTGTCAGCTTGAAAGGTCATGGTTTAGGCGGTCATTCCTAAGCCTCTTGGATAATGTTTACAGTGCTCTCAAATGACTTAAAATGGACTAAATTGTTTTCAGCCGACAGTAGTAAAGGTCATGGAGGAAATCTGTTTAGTCAGCCTTGCTTGCTTCCTAAGTACAAGTAGTAAAAATGTGCCATAAACTGCAGCAAAAAAGAAGTTTTAACTTTAAAAGACACTGGAGCCTAAGGGAATGGAATGTACCTCTTGTGGATATAAATTGCTTGGCGGAGAGTTTGCTAAGCAGGGATTGTTGTGACAAACTTTAGTCCAATCGCTGCTAGATTCTACCTTCTCCTTTTGTTGTCCCCTTTCACGTTACAGTTTGTTACTTGGAGAATTTGTGGTTTTAGGGGCATACTCTAATCTCACTGTGGGTGCTCATAACTCTTACACAGTATAATGAGATGCAGGCATGATCTTAAGTAGGCTGGGGGCTTGGAGCAGACAAAGAAGAGTCTATCTCAGTGGCTGGATTTCCTGAAACACCTTTTCAGCCCTTGGCTGCAAGCAGAATATGGTGCTGGTCGTCTGGTGTTAGCTTCTGTGTAGGACCCCACCATTAACATCATCGTGCTGATTACAGTGACAGTTCTTGCTGAGTAAGGTATTACCGAATGTAATAGTCAAATAGATTTGCCATAGAGAAGAGAAAAATAAATTACTCTGTCCAGTTTGGCTTGATACCCTGTAGCAAGGAGTAAGTTTATAAGCTTCAGGTACAAACAAATGCTACTGAGCTGATTCCAGGCAGCTTCTGCATTTGCTGAGTCTTTGAAAATGGGACTCGCAAAGGATGTTTGTGGCCTGTTTGCTAGTCAGTACCTTGTGGTGGTGGTGGTGTATATTTTATCTAAGGCATCCCCCATCAAAACAGTTTAAATTTTAACTCCCTATATGCTCTTAAAGTGTGCTTCTAACAGTTCATGTGGATTCTAATTATACTGTTGATTCAGGCAGTCATAGGGACAGATTCTTAAGACTGAATTTAATTCTGTGTAGGACCAGTGAAAGCAAGAGGGAGGTGGCAGGTTGCCACATTGTTTTGTCATCTGGTCCTGGAGCTGGTTAAGAGCTGCTAGAACTGCAATAGCAGGGCTTGTCTACTGAGCTGTTGTTAGGTGTTTGGTTCACCTATCTCCCCCCTTCTTCCCCCAGCCTACTTTGTGTATTACACAAAGGGAATGAAGTGTTATTGAACCGCAGCATTTGCCTCATACTTCCAAGGACTTCAGTATGGTGCAGAAGCACTTGGAAATAACTCACCTGTTATTCAGGGCTGAGGAAGAGGAAAAAAAAACTTAATTGGGTTATTTTTTTCATTATTTTGTATAAGAATAGTTGTTTTTTTTTAAATAGCCATTATTAACTCTTATGATGTACAAACTTTCATTTTCTATACAAACCAGGCTTGGTTGTATTTAATTCTACTTAACTGATGTATATCCATATGGAAAACCTGAGAAGACCACCTTGCCTTTTATAGTCAGCATTTATTTATTTATATTGCATTTGAAAAGGACTTTATCCAAGGTAGAATATCCTTTGAATCAACTGAAACATTGATATAGGTCAGGAGAATTAGATGTTTGGCTGTACATGAAAAATTTCACCTGTGAACCTACACTGGAAATCTGATTTGTCCTTTCTTTTTATTTTTTTCTGTATTGCTAGAAGTCCCAGCATTATTTCCAGTAGCATGCAAGTAGCAGTTTGGCTTTTCTCATAAATTGGAACTATTCTGAGAGGGTGTTTAAATCTCTGGTCTTAATACTACGTCAAGGGGTTTGATTGGTCCTAATGTTGATATCCCCACAAGCCTTTTTCCAACCTTTGTGCCGCACCGCTCCTAGCTCAACTTCTGGTTAGACATGATATCTGTCTTTGTTCATCCCTGTCCCACATCACGTACACCTTGCAAAGCTGCATTTTGTTTTTGCGTAGTGCAAAATCACATAAAGAAATGCAGATTTTTAGATGAAGAGCGAGAAAGGCTTTGCATGGATCAAAAAATTAATAGGTCTATTTACTGCTGAAAAATATTGGTGGATTTGTTCTTAGTCGGACTCTTCTGTAATCCAGATGACCAGTGTTTGCTAATTTGTTGTGGAAAAAAAATTGTATGCTTGGCTGTAATTGACATTGACTTTCCTTTTGAAAAGGGTAACCTCTTTATCTAGACATGTTGCAGGCTGCTTTGCTGGGGCTCTGGCGACAGTCAGTGATGATTCAGAGGAACCCCCCCTTCCTCCCTCCTGCACTCTTTGCAGGTACAAAGTATGCCAGTGCCTGACTGAGAAAAGCATCAGGAACACTATGCAAAGGCAGAGTCTGCTCAGGACATCACACAGTCATCCCTGACACTGGGTCTGCAGCATCTTTGTGTATGCAGAAAGTTGGGGCATCCAGCCATATCCAGGGTTGATCAGTTTATATAAATAGTCTTTCCTAGCATGAGGTCTGATAGATGTTTATTGTTTTGGCTGATGGATGGTCACTGACTTGTAAAGACATGTGATGTCTGAGAGTGTTAGAGAAAACTTTGTTCTCTTGTAGTTCAAAGCAGTCTTTCTTGGAATAGCAATTCCAACCCCAGCAAGAATGCTGTGATTTTTTGTATGCTTAAATCTTTGTGCAGTTGATCAGGGTTCTGAGAAACTGAGGTCTTCCAATTAATGTGACTTCTGATGCAGAGCCAAGGAATTCTTTTTTTGTGTGTATGTGTGCGCGTGTATCCTCTAGCACAAGAGTTACAGTCACTTAGGAGAGCATTTGCTCCAAGTCCTTTGCTCACCAGCAGAACCTTGTGTGCTCTAGGCCTTAATGGTCCTCACCAGGAAGATGAGAACTTTTCCGCTAATTTCCCAGCCTTGAAATGCTGATGACAGTTGAACAGTTTATATGGACAGGTTGATGTCAAACTTCTCTATGACACAAAAAGCCCTCCAAGTTTTTTTTTTTTTGTTATTACATTGAATTTTAAACATATTTATTCTAGGTGTAGCTTTTGTTCCTTTTTCATTTTGTGTTCTCATTCTACTCCTTTGGGTCAGGTTTCTAATATCACTTGCCTGAGAGTTTTTCTTATTAATATCAATCCAACCTTCAGAAATGTATTGTGCAAGTTACAAACAGTATGTAGCAACTAGTATGTCATCTTCTAACTGGTATTGTATACAAATGATACTTTTCTGATGTAATTTTTGGAAACTCCAAAGTGTTAGTATTTCTGCACTGGAAGTCTCTCAGGAACTTATTTTCATGTTAAGGCAAAACATTTCCTTTCCAGAAACTAATTTATGATATACAATTAAATGTAAACTCAAGTTTTATTTGAATCTTGAACATAAATAAAATTTTAATGCTTTTCTGTAGGCCTGTTGACATCTACTTTCCTGTAATACCATATGTACTGTCTCCTATTCCTTTAATGTAATGCCAGCTAAGATGCTTTTGTATTCGAATATTAAAGATCATTCAGTTGAAAGTCAACTTCAAAGTAGCTATCAAAAAAAGTCCTAATGAAGTCCACCCTAGATAAAGATGCAGGATCAATATTTATTGTCTTGTGAAAAATGGCTGAGTTTGTCCAATATTAATGTAAAGATTTAAGTCAAGTTTAAGGTATTGAGTGCTGCAAGAAAAGAACAATCTCTTCTGTAGAGAAAGCAGGCGGTTTAAAAGTTCAAAACCCAACCACAAAAAACAAACAAACAAAACCCAAATAAAACACCAAAACCCCTCAAAACTTCTAAAGCCAAAAAGCACCTCACTACAGTAGGGCGTAGGTGACCATTTTATGGCACCATTAATACTGTGAGGTGGGGGAAAAAGTGGTTTGGGGAATTTGAATAGGGAAGGAGTTTTTTCAGATTCAGGTCTAAATCTCCGCCCCTCTATTCTGTACGTCTAATGCTTAGATGTAGAAGCAATGAATCTGTTCTACCAATAACAGATACTCTTTAAGTATTTCTAGTTATGGCTTCAAAGCAGTAAATACACAATTTTCTTTAGCGCATTTTTTTGAGATAGTGCTTTGTTGCCAACCAAGTAAAGTTCTGTACTGCCCAGGTAGGCTTATCTTCCATAATTCAGAATCAGGAAAAAAAGATCTGAGAGTCTCTTGATGCACTATTTGTCATGCACATGGAACACATTAATGTGTCAGTTCAGTGGATGCCAGGTGAGTTAGTCTGCAAAATAAACCTGAAGTGTCTTTTACTATTGGTGTCTTTGGGTTTTTTTAAACAGTAAAGACCAGCAACACCTGAATTAGACCTTTGTTCTTACTACTAACTTAGCCAGCCTGTATTTTTTTTTTTTTTTTTGACTCTTGTTAAGTGACCCAGGTAGCCTGAGGTTTTTACCAAGAGTAGATAATATCTAATTTGAGGAAACATTAATGGAAGAATTGTTGTCTTTTCTTGGATGGCATCAGCAATAGTGCTGTGTTCTCTGAAGTGATGAAGAGTAAGCAGCAAAGGGTGAAATTGCTTAATGATCTCTTTTCAGAAAGATAAAGTAGCAGAATGGAAGAGCTTAAGTCTGCGCTTAAAATGTGCCAAGTGCTCGTGCAATATACAATTACAAGAAAGGGCCATGTTCCATTATGGTAATTCTGTTATTTTCCAACTAAGTGGTTAATTCAGGGAACGTAAGTGATACAGCATTATGAAAGATGGCCTGGGTTTCATCTTGTGCTTTTTGAAGTATATGGAGTCGTTCTGCAGAATGAAAGGGACACTGAGTAAGGTCCTGTGATTAAGATTCCGTGGAAATATCACGTATTTAACTTACCAAGTTTTCAGTGTTGAATAAATGGTGAGTTAAATGTGTAAACTGTGTGAATTTGTAGCAATGTGATTATTGCATCCTGTTGTAGACAGATTTGTGTTTATTAGGGTTTAGAGGAAATGGAAAACTCTTGCTTTGAAAACCCTATAGACCATATGTAAAAAGTAATGGTGAAACAGAAGAAACTTCCTTATATATTGTCCTGTAAACAGCAAATTAAGACTGAAAAGAAATGAGCCATGAAGGTTAAACAGGCCCTAAAATCTGAGGACCGAAAGATTTTATTTTTTATTGTTACTATTTAATACCATTGAAAAGCCTTTGTTAAAAGGTTGAATTCCTCCTAATTGCTTCAGTCTGGATATGAAGAAAGTTTGAATGCATTTATCTTATGCCACATTTAGATAGAACATCTGCCATGAATAAAAAACCCCTGCATTTTGATAACTAAGGTTTGGGTTTTTTTTTGCTTCTAGTAATATAAAGGAAAAATAATCTTCCTTTAACATCCATTCTCCTCTTCTACTCTTGATTCTTCATATTACTGATACTGTCCTGAAAGCTCAAAGATCTAATCATCAGTTGTTGCTGTGCACAGAGACTTAGTACTTGTTTCCAATGTCTCCATGGCTTTAATTGAGGTAGTTTTCAGAAGTCATAGCCACCACTTCCATGTTCAGGGGTTAAACATGGGTGTGTGGACATGAGGAAAAAAATTGAAGAAAACATACTTTTGAAACAGCCTTTTTCAGTGATTCCGACGGAAACTAGCGCACTTGCTACAGACATGAAGTCCAAACACTCTCAAATGAGATGGCTCTAGTGAACAAATCCTGTGGGGAAGCACCTGTCTCCTGCTGCAGGTCAGAGCCATTCCTTGTTGGAAAAAACAAACAAACCAACCTGTCAAGTTCACTGAGGTTGAGGTCTGTTGCTCTAGAAATGTCAAGGGATGTTCTTAATTACACACAATTGTGGGAAATACCCCTCTTATTTGCAGGAGTTGAATTAGAGTCTGTGTTTTTTCATCTGGTACTTAGGCAGAGCCTTAGAACACTGTACTTGAACTCTGTATTTAAAAATGTACATTTAAATGTACGTGAAGTCACTTTGCATTTCACAGGCCTCATTTTTAAGTCATGGAACATGATGTGATAGAAGGCAATATATTTGTGTACTTCAGTGTGTTTAGGGCATTTGAAGGTAGAAGTGTGTTATTTCAAGAATTGATGTAGGAATTGTAGTTGAAATACTGCTTTACACTTCACAAAACTTAAAATTTATGGAAGAAAAACCTTCTGCCCTTTAGTAATTAACAAAAGTGATAAATTAAAAATTTGGTGGCTTCCCTCTACCCCCTGTATAACTTCTGTAATACAGGACTGATGTAGGGGCTGTTTGGTTTTTGTTTCTGTGGTGGTGTGCTTTTTCTGTCATGTCCTGTGGGGGCCCCCCCCCGCCCCCCGTTTGGGGTGATCGAGTATTGTTTGAGTCATTTGGCATCTATAAATCAGGCTAAACTGATTGAATCATTTCCCCTGTACACCTCTGTCTTTTAACTACCTGCTTCCATACCAGTTTATCATCATGGCTGGGAAAGAGCTAAGTTAAAAAGATAGGAATAATTTGCTTTTTTGTCATATTTTCATCCCTAGGTATTAGTGTGTCAGTTGGATAGATTTGTATCATTTTGCTGGATGTCATGTACAGCAGACTGAAGGACAACAGACTTGTCCAAGCCTATGTAGAAAAGTAGTTCCCATATTCTGTGTCACCATAGATTTTGAGTATTAACTTCTGACTGATTCAGTAGTGTTGAAAAACAGTAGAATATATGTATGTTTGTGTTCCATTAAGTCACTGTTCTGGGATAGTTCAGTTCCTGGCAGTGGCTAATAGGTCACATGAGGCTTGTTGCTAGTGAACAGAACTGTGGAGTGTAACTAAACTAGTACATTTTTATGGCAAAATAGCATATTAGATAATTACACATCACATAAAACACGAATTAATTGAAAATAGAAGTTAAAATGGTTACAGAGGAAGGTGGCATATTAGAGCCATTTTTATTTTTTCTGAAGTGTCCCTTGGCTTTGGTGTAAAAGACTCTGTTTAGTGTATCTTTGCCACATACATAACTGAAGATATCCAGGAGGCTTAGAAAAACAGTCTGTCTTTGTGGAAAAGTTTGATTAGAACCCAATGCTACCATTTACTTTAGCTTTATTTAGTAATTTTAGTTATGTTGAAAAGACCATATGAATAGCACAAATGTTTATTTTACGTACATATTCAGAATTTTCACACTACGTGTGCTTGTATGTGAGAGAAGTTCAGAGAAAGCTGCCTTGCCCACTGGCCAGTGGATCTGCGGCTCTCCGGCAAAGGAATGTAGAGCCAGATGCCTTGCCTTGGGTTTTCCTGCTTTATGCAAGCAGTAGTGTGTAACTACAATGTGCATGTAACTTGTAATGTTTCTGTTCCTGTGATGAAATTTACCTCAGGCAGACAAATATCCTTTTTATATTCACATCTGCATTGACCTTTTCATAGAACCATAATGCCATCTGAAATTCCCCCCACCAAACCAAGAAGTATTTAATGAAGAAAGAACTATTTATCTGTAACTAATTGAATTTATTGATGATCTAATTGATCTGCGTGGATCAAGGGGTGTAGAGATGCAAAGCCTGCTTTCCAAAGCAGCCTCGTTGCTTCAGCCTTTTATAGTTGAGATGTAATTCAACAAGAAAACTATTAAATGGCGAGGTAAAATGCAAGCTCTGCTACCAAATTGAGACGATAGATATTGACTAGGTGTTGTGTCACTACAACCAGACATTCAGGCTCCCTGAAGTTTTAATTTTTGATTTAATTTCTTGATAATGTGGCACAGTTGTAACTATGTGTCTGAGACAAGGAAAAAAATGACAAGCTGAGCCATTAGGGAGTCTGTGTCTACTTACTGCTCCCCTCCACCCCACCTGAATCCTGGTTTTCCCCAAGTAATAGAAGTGTGTGATAGAACCATTATCTGACAGTAGGACAGGGATTCAGACAAAATTAAACAGAAGATCACTTTAAAGCTTAAATGGTATGACTTTAATTAACAGGCACTCACTAAAGCTAGTTCCCAATTGTTACATATTTATATATGTGTAGATTTGTTGCTCAGACAGAGTCAGACTTTGATTAGTTTTTCAGAAATCTCATGAGAAAATACTTGGATTGGGGGTTTATTCCCCAAATTATTATTGTTATATAGTCCATGTGCTGGGAATGGGTGCAGTCCTAGTTATTTTTGTGTTTAAACTTCTATGAACATCTCTGAATGAGAAGCTAAAGCAAAACTATTGGCTGATTGTTAAAGGTAAAGGCAAAGATATGTTTGTAAGCTCTGAAGTGGATTTACAAGCTTCTCAAATCCAGACTGTGTATAACTACATTTTAGAAGGTGATAAATTTATATGGTAATGTACAGTAGCTTCCAGTGCAAATAGTGTAAGTTCTGGAAGTACTTGAGCCTCAGTTAATCAAGCTTCAGGCAGTATTATGTCTTAATGAGCCCCCTCCTCTCCTGTTACAGCCTCGGTGGTTTGGTTTGTCATAAAGTTGCCAGCACTGATAAAATGGTTGTTTCTGCAGAGAATCTATTCGATCAGGCCTGTGCTATAGTTACCATTCTTGTTTTTCTCAGTGGGCTTATTACAGGACTCATATTAGCAAAATATGTGACTTTTGATGCTCTGTTAAATGCAGCTATGGTGTCAGCAGTGCAGTTTTGGTGAGGTACTTAATGCCTGAGTAAGAAATGCACTGACTATCCTGTACCAGTAGTGACAGTTCAGGCAGTAAATGGCGTTGTAATATTGATGAGGTGTTCTTAGAACAGACATTAACATGAAGAACCGTAATCTTAATGGTTTTCAGTATTGCTCAGACTGCTTTAAGTATAAAACACCTTATGTCATTTTAGATACTCATTATTAATTCATAATTGTCTTTATATCAGAATTTTTTTTGTTTGTTTGTTTTTTGGTCTTGTAGGTGCTGGAGTATCTTACCTAGATGGGGGGGGAGGCAAAAAAAAATCACTTATGAAAAATTCTTAGTAAACTACTTGTGTTATATTGTGGTGGTGTGTGGTTGGTTTTTTTTGTGAAAACTTAAGATGACAGGAAAACTTCCTATGAATAAGTCCTGCAAATGTGGAAAATGAAATAAATTAATTCCAAGAGCTATTTCCTCTGCTGAAATACTGTCTAAAAAATTTGATAATTCTCTTCATGAACACTTAATGTTACCAAAGAGACTTATGAAATCAAGTTTCTGTAGAAGAGCAATGAGTGTGATTCTGATCCACCTCTTGTGGGCCTACTCAACTGGAAAACCAGTTACATAACTGAAGTCAAACACTATTTTCTGATTTTCCCAGTTGCAATGGGTTTGTACCTGTATGAAATAATGAACTGTGGATGCATCAGCAATTTAGAGATAATAGCAAGAAGACCTCTGTCTTCTATGAAGACCACAACACTGTTAACTACATTGCTGGCATCAGATTTGTATCTACTTGCATTTGCCAGGACTTCAGCCTTAGGAAGACATACAAGGGCACTACAGTACCCTGCTGATAGTCTCATTAATTGCATTTTACCCACTACTATTTTCCCTCTTGTTAACTGTTCAGATTGCTGGAGTAGTGCCGTTTATCTCCTGGTCCTTATTTACGTGGTGATATTTTGTATCTTATTAATAAAATTATTGGGAAAGAGGATTAAAAACAAAGCAGAGGAGACATGCTGGGTGTTGATGCTGAGTGCAGCTTATTAATAAATAAGCCCATATGAGTTGGCAAATCTGTAAGCAACAAATGAGAGAAAACAAGCCTGTTGAGCAAGAGTGTCTGAATTATGAAGTATACAGTTCTCAGTTGTCAGGGACAAGACTTGCTGCCTGTGAATTTCCTGCTCACAGTTATAATGGTGGTGAATTTTTTCTTAAAATTCTTGATTTGCTTATTCACCTGTATCACTTAAAGATAATTATGTCATTGTATTCTAATTATGAAATTGTCATGTTGATATTCAGTAGAGACACTTTCTTTTGTAGGTACAGTGGAAAGCTAGTTGGGGTCAGTTAACTTCCTACTCGCTTCACTTGTCCATGAAACGGAATACTCTGTGGTACACACTCTCATACTGAGTCATATACTCTGTCGAGTACTTGTGGAGAGCTTAATGTGCCAATTAAAAGCTGAGACAATTGGTGTCATACAAACACATTAAACAGTAGATTCAGATTATTTGCAACTAAAAAACACATGCTTCAGTAAATAAATAAAAATAAAAGGTCATAGTACAGTGTTTGCATCTTCCTTAGGAATGGTACCTGAGAGGTCACAGTTAAGTAACAAATACTGGTTTTCGTGTCTTCAGATAATAACTTATGGCAACGCTGATACTTTCATACTATCATATGAGCAGAGGAATGTAAGATAAATACAGGAAAGATAAAAGACAGAGGCAAGGATGGAGGTGGGGTGAAAGGCTGGGAATAGGAGTATAGATAGCTAGGCCTGGTGTCAGCTTGACACCAGCTGAATAAATCTGCAGATCTTTGTACCATAAAGAGAAAAGTTTCAGCTGCATTTATAGAGATTGTTTATTTATTCTGTACTGTCTCCCTGTGATCCCATGAGAGTCATATTAGGCAATTTCTACAAATGAGTCAGTATTTAGAGGTTTTTATTACGTTGTTTTCCCCCCATACAAGGAGCCATCACGAAAAACTAATCTATTCCTAGTAGAATTAGGGTCATGAAGAAAATGGAAGCCTACATTTCTGGAGGCCCAACCACTGCTTTCCAAGTAAAGCTCCATTTATCCTGGTCTTTAAAAAAAAAAAAAAAGGTGATTTGGCTTATCTGAAGTTACAAGAGTGAAGCCATCTTGGAGTAAGAATTTGAGAGCAGAACAGGAATGAATATTTCAAGATTTGTATTACTTATGTATGTATGTAGAGCTGATAAGCGCTCTGATGTGCTTCACCTCTGCTTTTTCCACAGTGAGATGCTGCTCAAGGAATGACTCTGTAAGGTCCTTGGAATCAGTTTGCAGAGTTGTCCATAATAGCTAGGTATATAAAGTAATACTAATCAGACCACCTAAACTATAGTTTTGGGTAAACAAATTGACATCACATAGGTTTCATATATCTTAATTAGATTTTTGTTGCTTTGCCCTAAGGGCTGCAAACCTCGATCTCCTGTTGTCAGTAGACTATGCAATATCCTTGCCGGTGCTGTCTGCCTGGGGTATTTTACCTTCACTCTAGTTGTCATTTCAATCCTCAGCATACCTGAGTGTTAATTGTTTGGTTATTTATTAGCAGAAATAAGCTAGACGTTCGTTCGTTGAACTTGAATTTAAAGGGATTGGAGAAGGATTTTAATGAGGAAGCCTAAACAACTTTTCTACTCTTTCTGTCTCGATGAATATTTATGTATTTTATATCAAATAGTATAGTTCTTCTGAGAAGAGCTGAAGGTAGCTGACCTCAGGAACCTTTAAAACTGGGTGACTGCTTTGAAAGGTAGCAGACTTTAGTTAATTAATTTTTGACACTAATTGGGTAGACTGGACTGGTAATCTTTAGACTGTGTAACAAAAAACTACACAGATAGGAACACCACCTCAGGCTGCCTTTGAAGACCCTTGTGTGGAAGGTGTCTGGTATTTAAGAGGTTTTTTATTATTATTATTTATACAGAGTGCTTCAGTTCCAGTAGAAGACTAAGGTGACTTTTCTTGGGGTAAAACAGGGAATTAAAATAAAATGGAAGCTCAGACTTCAGAAGTGTTCTGTCTTCTGATGCATAAAATAGTATAGAATTTCTTCACCTTTTTGAGTAATCTTAAACCCCTCCTTTTGTTTTCATACCTCTTTCTTGATATTTGATTTCTCCGACCCCCCGTTGTTTTAAGTCAGGAAAAATTGTCTCGAATGTATGTTTCCAAAACACATTGTAAAGGACTGAGGGGGGAACTGAGGTATTAGGTTTCAAGTGATATATTTTTTTCTTCCTCCTGTATCTTTACTTTTGGGGAACCGTGGAGTATTTATTTGGTTTGTGGGTTTTGTGTTTTTGGGGTTTGTTTGTTTTTCTCTTTCAAACTCTTGGTAGGTGCTTCATCCCTTACACCTACAAGGGAATTTAGGGCCTTAGGACTTTGGTTAATTTTGAATTTAATACTGATTTGCTTTCAGTAGTCTTACAATAATTCTGTATTTTACAGCTGAGGCTATGCAAACTTCATGATAAAAGATGCATTGACTCAATGAAATTTCATTAAATGTACGCTACTTTGAACATGATGTAGCTATATAGCAGAACGAATTTTAGTCTCCTCAATGTTGACTCTCCCCTCCCCTGGTTTTTTCCTCCTTTTGTATGTGCAGGTTTGCCTACAGGAGGCTCAAATGAGCTTTGCAGTACTTCTGATGAAAATTTAGGTATTTCTTTGGGTGCTGCAGTGCAACTGATCAGTTAATTACCTAATAGAGCTTAGAGTCATGCGATAAAAAATTCAATTAAAGGGAATGGTTGCTTGATATGTTGATAACTCTTTGTACAGGTGACCAAAATTATAATTATTTGTAGCTAAGTGTCACTTCTGTTTCCTGTTGACTTGATTTCCCCCCCTGCCTCCCCCTATTTTATTATAGTCCTAAATGCTACCTAAGTCCCCTTGTAGTTACTAATGGTAGTACTGAGAAGAGTGCCTTTTAGATTTGCAACGATTGAAGGAACAGAAATCCACAGTTTCAGTAAACTTAATTAACAGAAATTTAAGAGGAGGGTCCACTGCTTGTGAAGGGATAAGATAGATTTACCTTTAAGTACAAGAATATTAAAGACTTCGGGCATATCTTGATACTTGAATTGGAATGGTGTATTCTGTTTTCTTTGTGTGTGTTTACAGATGCACAGATAAGATCTATTTTAACCTCTGGCCTCTAATCCACAAGTCAGATTTAGTAAGAGTAGGTCTAATGTTCGAAAAAAACCAATGATGCAAGATCTTTAAGCTTTTATCTTTTAGCAGCTTCCATTCAAATGTTCAAGTAGGAGTTCTGTATTAAATGCACTGACTTCTATCATACCTAGAAATCCATAAACATGAGACATCTGCTCTGTGTGGAAGCTGCAAGTACAGATTCTGTATGTAAGATAGTTACTTTGAGTTACCATGTGAAATAATGTGGTGGTGTAGATGTTTCTTTGAAAATGGAACCACTTGGAAGTAAATTAAAATACTTAGTTCCTGAGCACAAATCAGAAGGGTAGACTTCACAAAATAAAGAATTCTGATGTAGTGGCTCTGGTTCAAGGGTGTGGGTATTTAGGGTGTTCCTTTAAAAACATGGGAAACTGTTGGGTTTGGTCATTCATAATCTCCCAAGATGGTATTACAAAGTATCTTCATTTTAGATGTTTTAACAGACCTTCCCCAACCTCTTGGTGTGTTCCAGTGTGAAAATGCTTGTTCATTGAAGTAGGAACAGTGCAATCTTACATTAACATATCAAGTTCCTGTTCTTCTTCTAGAAATCCTTTTGTTATAGGAAGTGCCATACAACCTAAAGTTCATTTTAATGGCCTAAAAGTGTATTGATGGGATTAAGTGGTTCCTATGTAAAACTGTAGTAGAAAGTTTATTATAAAACACAAATTTAAATGTTAATTAATTTTAAATTACTGACTTTTTTTACATTAAATTTTCATTACATAAATCTTTTTGTTTTCTACTTTATTTTCTTGTGTTATTTTTGTAGGCTTTATTGAACAAGAATATAAAAATAGATGGGCTTTTTTCTTTTAAAAATGCATCAACTCTCAAATGCGTTAAAAAGCAGAGGAATAGCATAAAAGCACTGTCAGAGTGTTTGGTCATACTGCTATCTTATCAGCTTCTGTGAACATGTATGTGTTTCACTGAAAGACAGAATTTTTTTCATGCTGTGGTCGTTTGGACAACATTTTTCAGTTTTATGGATTGAACTTTAAAGAGGTAAAACCTATTTTTGTAAATTTTTTTTTCAAAAAGCAATTAAAGTTCTTTGAGCTCATCTTTGTGAAAGCCAGTTTTATTGTTGTAGAAGTTAAGGAATAGAGATGTTACTTCCATCAATTTTAGTGGGAAATAAAATGGATTCACATTCCAAGATCAGTTGGGTGCTTTAGAAGATCTCACTGGGTGGGCTGTTGCTTCCCCCTGTTTTTTAATCTCTATCTGTCTCTCCAGAAGTCTTACCTTCCCCTGAGCGGTCTGTCTGACCTTTCTGCTCTGCCTGTCATAACTAATTGCAATATCATCCATCTGTGGTGTGCAAAATACCTCCTAAATTCCTAGAGCAACTCTGGAAAATATGGGAGAAAACTCATTGTTGCCTTTGACAGGTACAGTTGATGATCCTTTTATAGCTCTGCAGAAGCAAATGGAGTTTATAACTTTCCTTTTCAGGGAGGGGTGTCCATGAGGATAGTACAAACAACAGTCTTTCTGTTCTGCCGTGTGTACTGATTGCTCCAGGATCTTGTGTACTCCAGCAGAAGTTGCTTTACTTGTACAGTTGTGATTCTTCATTTGGGATTGGAGGGGGAGTGTTACACTAAATTCCAGAAATTTAAGATTATTATTTATTTTCTTCCCTGTAACTTTTCATGTCCAGGTTTAGTTAAACTGTGGGAAATCTAATTTCAGACTTATTCTGGGAGATGAAACTGTCCAAGGAACTGATAGTGGGGAGTTGTATATACCAAATACCTTTAGAAAGAAAGGCTACAGAACTCATGTTGACATATCTAAGCTAGGTTTAAGCACAAGAAGTATAATAAAACTATACTAATGAATTAATGCTTCATTCTACTAGAGGTGTCCTTCTAGCTTGCATTCTCTTGATAAGCAAACATGCTTGCAGTTGCTGCTGTTCTACTGGAGAGAAATTTTCATAAAACACTGTGATATATGTCAGTATGGGATTGATAGCAACAGATGCCTAGAAGTTCTGTCTTATTATTGCACACCTATAATACAAGCTCTTTGTTAAGACTTAGCATCCTTTAGTTTCTTAGTGGTAAGAACACTTATGAACTGTGGCCTGTATTGAACAAATCAATTATCCAATTCTTAAACTTGATCATAGCTGAAACAAGTTCTAAGTCATGTTAGGTAACTTCTGGGTAGCTTTCTTTCTAATTCATAAACTGTTGGTAAAGACATATTAACAGCTGTTAACTTGTTAAGCAGTGTTTGCTTCTGCCTTTCTGGGTGATAGTTTGTTACTCTTACTACTAGTTAACAATAGGTTTGGTTGGGTGTGGGTTTTTTCTTTTTTTTTTTTTTTTTCCAATTTGAGGTTCTGGAGACAGGCTGATAAGCTACTTTCTTTCCTGGGATGAGTGGAACTCCTACTATCAGGATTCTGGTGCAGGTTCAAATTACCAATTTTCTTTTCAGGAACATTTGCTAGTAATTGGAGACTTCATTGAACGTTCTTGCCAATAAGCAAAGTGTTAGAAAGTGAGCAAAGCATATGTAACGCTGTGAACACACTTGAAGTTCTGAAAAACCCAAGTGCGTGATAGAGTATGCATGATTAATATAACTTCAAGGAAAGGATTCAGTCTGTCAAATTTCACTGCCAATTGCATTGATGACAACCTGGTGCCTTTTTGCAGAACTGTTTCCTTTACATAACACTGCAGGCATTTGCTGTCTGTGAATTAGAAAAACTTGATAACAGAACAGCTTTTAACCAAAACAAACCCCGAAGGTTAGTTTTTCTTTGTTAATAGTTGACTAATGAATTTATTTTTTTATCTTATTCAAGTATATCTGTTAGATGTAATATTCAAGCTTGAAACATCATCTTTGATTGGGAGGATTCCTGACCTTCTTTACCTGAAAAAAATTATCTTGAAAAACTCTGCAGTAGTCTACTGCTTCTGTATCCCTTTGTCCTAAGGGTAGATGTTCCTTGGAAGTTAAGACTGAGCCAAAAGATGTTTTTTATGTATCAGAACAGGGGCTGTGTTTCACAACAGTAAACATTATTCTCATGCCACTCAAGCATAAAGTGTTTAAAAATTTTTCCTAAAAGTTTGTGTTCTTAGGTATTTCTGTACAGTAGTTAAGAAACTGTCACTGACTTGTGACTCCACAACTAATAAATATTGTTTGTTGTATAGTGGCTACTGATGTGATCAACTGGAAATTCTGGGTAGCGTCTAAGCAGGAGCAGATTTATACTTCTGGGGTTATGTTATTCATCATTCTTCTGAAAAGTATGTATTTTGACTACACAGAGATGATGACTTGAAGTGTTGTTTTTGAGTCAAAAAGGAAGGTGTGTTCCTCCAGCAGTGCTCAGTTCATGGAAACAGTCACTATGCATCAAGTAAAAGACAAAGCTTTGTTTTCTTTAATGTGCAGGATCCAGTAACTTACTGCATGCATTTTGACAGTAAATTGCTTCCATGTCTTTGAGTGCTCTCAGTAGAAATACAAGCAGGGATTCCTGGTGCAGTTTTGAATTCAGAATAGGTCGTGGTTAAGTTACCAACACTGTCAGTATGCATGAAAAGGAGAAAAAAAAATATTGTAGGCTGTGAATAACATCCTTTAAGTAGAGTGGTTAGCTAAAGAAACAAAATAAGGGCATAACCCTGTGCTATGATGAATGAATTTATATAGAGTAGATACAAATTTTCAGTTCTGATAACCATAGTACAGAGAAGGAAATACAAAATAGAGGCAGGTTCTTGGGTAAGAAGAATAATTTTTGTCTGATAGTATGCTGTGGCTCACAAAAATCTTCATGGAAGTGACTCATACCACAGTTGTTAACAGCATGAGTGTAAACAGAATCGGGTTTTTGTTCTTGCCAAACTCCAAACTCAAGTCTTTGCAAAAAGATCCTTTTAAGAGGGATCCAGGCCTTTAGCTGGTGGACTGAACTGTTCAAGCTCCTGTCCTGAGAGGATATCGTAAATTAGAACTCTTATGATAGCTCAGAACAAAACTTGTCAAGGATGATCCTTGGACAGAAGAAATCTGTACTATACCCATAAATGTGGAAATTATTTGCCCAAAGAGAGGATAAGACCAGTGAGATCTAGATATCTTGGGCTGGGAAGGTACGTAAAAAGCAAAGGAAGGATTTTGAGAAATGCTGGTGAAATCACAAAGGGCAGAACTGGAGTTGGCAAAAATAGTGTTATGCCTTACAGAGGGGGAAGGGAAGGAAGATGCTCTAAGAAAGTTAAGTATGTAAATGAGAGACGGTCAGAGGTTTAATTTTAAATTTGTAAAACAGTTTTCCTGTCGATAAATTCCCACATATGCAAAAAATACTGTACAGCTGGTATACTACCTGTATTACTGATTCAGTAGCTTGGAGAGCATGTAGATGTACAGCTTCACATATCTTAGTTGGTGACTGATGATTATTTTAAGGTTGTGGCGGTCTGTGAATTTGTTGGACAGTTGTGAAGTTGTAATAGGCAAAATCACGTACTTAGGACCCTAGAAAAAGGCATACTTTTGTTCACAATATATTTCAGACTTGTTGAATCATCTTTTGTAATGTCTAACTTCACTTTGTGATTTTGGTAAATTAATGTCTTATTCTAAATATTTGAATTTCATCTACTTCTCAGCTGCTGCTGAGATGAGACTAGAGTGTTAGGTAGGTACAATCTAAATGTTAGTTTCAATCTTTTTTTTAATTGCAGTCTTAGATTCAGTCCCATTTGCTCAACTGACAACCTTCAACAGACAACCACTGATGAGAAATAGTGGCTGGAGGGAATGGTCTGGTAATCATGCTGCCATTGGTGTGGCACTCTTCTAATACCAGCTGTCGTAATCAATTAAGGTATGTGGCAGAACATCATCCCTTCAAAGTGTCGTCTTCTGCCACTGGCTAACGGGCCGAGTTATTTTCATTTTTATTTGTCAGTGCTTAAAGATCAAAGAAGAGCTGTGACTTGTCACTGTGATAACAGCATAAAGCCCTGCCTCATCAGGAAGTCCTGGAATCTAAGGAGCTGTGGAGGAAAAATTAATAATCAAAAGACACATAATCATCAAATGGAATGTGCAGAGTTGCAAGTCTTAGTAGGAAGGGACTACTGCTACATGAGACATAGCATCAAACACTGGAAACAAAGCAAGAGGACAGAGAGGTACAGCAGGGTGGGGTGGGGACAATGGGAAATGTGTGCCAGAGTGAAACAAACAGATTGTAGGGCAGACAAGGCTGTTGAGCTTTTTAGTACAAGAAAAAAACATAATTCTAGAAACAGTATTAAGAAACCAACCAAGCAAAAAGAATCCCAGTGTCCCATCTTTGATATTCTATATAATCTTTGATTCTGAGATGGTCGTGTTTTCTGTTAGTATTTAACTTATAATTTTTTGTTGGAATTGTGGCTTCCTTGCAGATATCTGAAGGTGTGATACGTCCTTTAGATCAAGTAGTTTTTCACAGTTTTAATAATCACTTCTGTGTTTCTTGTTTTCTCCTAGGAGTTAAACGTTGGTAGCTATTATGTTCCTTTTGTTTGTATTTAGTTTTATATCCATAAGTGATCAAATGTAATGAAAGAAATCCCAAAACACCAGTAGAAGTTGGTCTCTAATGTTAATTGCTTAATATTCCTCAAGTAATTTAAAGAAGCAACCCTAAGTAGCAGAAGTAAAAAATGCATTTTACATTCCAGTACTTGTAGCAGGCTAATGGCAGAGCGTGTAAAAATAGCAACAGCAGTCCATTCAAAACTGCTAAAAATATCACATGGCTATTAAAGCTCATTTATGGAGCACAAGGGGACTGAAATAACGAAGTTAAGGTCTGGCCTTGCTCCTGCCCTTCTGTGTGTGTGAATTGTAGTAACTTTTACAAAAAAAAATCATCATTTGCATGGTAGTGCAGCTTGTATCGGCAATTATTTCTCATTCTCTGTATTAATGTTACTGATTCTGTAATGTGGCATATTGTTCCAAAAGGCTGTTGCTTGCACAGCTTTTGTGGTCATGGTAGCTCAGTATATCCCTATTGATGTAGGCTCTGAAGTATTTTAATATTTCTCTCAGCAGAAATCTTAAGTGCCAGCCAGCAGCAAAGCTTTCTGGAGGTGCGATTCATAGGATGAGGCAGATAGTGAAAGGTACCAAAGCTGTAAATTTCTGTTAGGTGTCCTAGAGCATTACATGTGTGAAAACTTCCACTATTCCTCTCAACCACAAGATGGGTAATGCCTTGAGAACAAATGTTTCACTGTACTTACCATGCTGGTGATTTTCATGAACTTTCTCTGTATTAGAATGCCTGTTAGGTTTTATTGATGTTTAAGAAGAAATCAAATGGCAGAAGCATTAAGTTCAACTGCTTGGACTGTTCTTTTAGATATAGTCTGGCTAGGGCTATATATCAACTTAAATCTAGTTATGTCCTCCTTTCTGGATGCTTTCATATTCAGCAATAGCATCTTGAAATAGATCCTTTCAATGAAACTTAGTATCCCTTGAGGATATAAGAACACCTCTTTTTTTTTTTTTGTGTCCTTTCCCTGATACTTCAGTGAAGTCATCATTGGTACCTATAGAAGTAATTTCACTTTCCATTACACAGGGAAAAGCAGTACTTTCTCATATGTACAGTCTTTAGACATGATGCAAAATCTCTTGAAGATAATAGAAACCGTGCAATTGTTTTATTTACCTGATTGAGACCACTGTCAAAAGTGTAGGGGACATAGTAGCATGATTGCAGGGGAGAGTAAACCGATGAATAGTCACTTCTCAAGTCTGTTCAGCGAATGTAGAGTTCTGCCTAACTGCAGAATGTTTTAAAATAATACATGTATTATTTTGGAAGTGTTATTTTCGGTAATCTTAAAATTTAATGGTTTTCAAATGACTTGCACAATGAAACATCTTTCTGTGCTTTTGTATTCCAAGTGGAATAGACCAGTTTGTCCAAAACTTCCAGAAATAGGTCTCCAATCAAAAAACAAAGTTATGATGATTTTGGTACTAAAGGTGGAAACTACTTATACAGATGATAAACTCCAGTCCATTAAATTAAGCTGGAAATATTTCTGCAGCCTTAAATGTAGTATGAAGTGCCTGCATAAATAATTTGGTACTCCTCCACTCCCCTCCTTTGGTGTGGTTTTGTCACTTGAACTCTACAAAGGTTACCAGATCTCCAGACTTCCAAAAAAACCACATTGATTCATTTTGCTTGTGTGAAGTCGCTTAGAGATGGCATATAAAAATATCCATTAATTCCTAGCCTTTGCCTAGTGTTATAGTTTAGAGTTCGGTCCCAAAGTTTGTGCTGCTTTTTGGACCTGAGTGTGCCAAATGGCAGTGTCCCCCTGTTTCAGGGGACAACAGTATCCAACTGCAGTAAATGCAAGCCCTTCCATTTGAATTATCAAGCACCTAACCATCTTTAAGTGATTGTCTTAAATAAGAAAGAAAGAATCTGTCTTAAGCAGAACTAGTTGTATTCTGGTGGTGTGTGAGCCTCTGGACAAGTGACTTGGCAGTTAAAGATGAAGTCCATTCCCAGGCTTGGAAAAGTAAGTAAAAACTCTTTAAAAAACAACCAACCTTCCCCTCCTCCCTGTGGCCCTTCCCCCTGCCCTTTCCCCTCAAAGAAGCAAAAAAGCACAGCCTATCCCAGAACAGCACCAGACACCACTGCCTGCCTCTAAATTTAACATCTGAATTACGTTTTTTTTTAATGTCGATTTCACTGTGGGAAAAAATAAAGTTACACACCATTGGATTAAAAATACTGATATATTGGTGAGGGTGGCAAGCACTTAAGTCCCTCCTTTAATTTACATCAGAAGAAGTTAGTTCCCCCAACTTCCACACTACTGAGTTAGACCAAAGGAGGCGGACCAATATTTTAGTAGTCAGTTCTGCTTTTGATTCCTCCAATATGTGTCTGAAAGGTCAGAACCTTTCCTTAATGCCCATAGCCATTGCTTTAACTGGTCCCTGGGAGCCTGGGCCTGCTGCTGCAAGCTGAGGCAGAGCAGATGCCACAGCAAGTGTGTGCTGCTGAATTTGGGGCAGGCTGGAGTAGTGGTGCTTTGTAGACAGCATCAATCAGGTGATAATTGCAGATTGTTTAATGGAGCTATGCACCAGGAATATAAAGAAAATGGATGGGAATAGCTGAAGGGAAAATAGCTGTGTGTACTTTGTCAACGGTAGTTAGGTCAGAACAGCCAGAAAGAACAAGGTAGTGCTGTAGGGGACTTGGGAATAACCTGAGTTAGAAGTACCCCATTTTAGATACACTTTTGCAGTGATTGTTTCTAGTTAGAGACACTTAGTGGGCTGTTACTGTTGTGGTCTTTATGCCCAGGGCTGCAATGCTTAATTCTCATCCCATCACTAGACTTCCAATCCATTTTATTTTATTGCAGTTTTCTATTTTAAAAACCAAGTTTCCTAATTTTTTTTCATTGTCACACTTGCTGCTGAAGATCTGTTCTGATGCTCTGTACTTCATAATCTTCGGCTGCAGATAGGTTCAGATTGTGCTTTTTCAAGCAGAGATGTGGGGCAGTAATTTTGGTAATGATCAGAAAACAAAAATGAACTGTTCTAAGCACAGGTACCCCTTCACAGGAGGGAAATATGGATTCCCTGTTTCTAAATGTAATATAATTGCAGGTAGTATGCTCAGTAATGATAAACATGGCTATCTCTTTCTGAGAAGTGTTGCAGTGCAATCCTGGTAAACCCAAAACTGCTAAATGTCCCAGTAACCATTGTTTGTCCAGAAATCATGACGCTCTGATGGCCTCAACCACTGATCCTATCACTGCATGCTGGGGAGGCAGACCTACTTTAGACACTCTGGCTACAGCTACTGGGACAGTATAAAATGGGGAAGTACACAGGGGCAGGTTTGAGTAGCTTTCTGTTGTCTTGGTAGACGTCACAAAGCACCTGTACTGAGGAGTATGGCAAAGAGAGATTAATGTACTAGGATACCTTAGGACATGCTTTTTTGTGTTCCTTGATGCATCCAAGTGAGGCAGTGTCACAGTGGTCCTGAGTGTTACACGTGTGCATGAAAGTGGTCAGAGGTGCTTTAATGCTCAGGGCTGTTATAATACCTGTCGTATGGAGCTCACTTGTCTAGATTTCATGGATCTCATTCTTGTATAAATACTGTAAGATACTATATTTATTAAGCAATACTCATTTATTGATAGCAGTCTCTTCTTTGTGACTTCAAATCAAAGTTCATATTAAAGGACACTGGGACTTTGCAGTGGTTTGTTAGGTCACGGCAAAGATAGCTGCTGAGAGCGTGTTTGCTTCTTATGATGCTGAGTCAATGGTTAGATGTTAATTGAGAAGTTGGTAGCAGGTGTTTTATAAATACCTTTTTATGCTAATGACTTCCCAAAATGATAAGTTTTTCAGGATCAATGAAGCTGCTAAGGGTTATGAGTGGCAAATCACCACAGAGCTGAGACTTTATTAATTGCTAGCAAAGATTAGAACAAATGTGTTAACCATTTACTTGATTGCAGAAGAATGAAAGGACAGTTTCTTCAGCTGAATTAAGGAAAAGAAGGCCCCCCCCCCCAAAAAAAAAAAAAAAAAAAAAAAAAAAACCACCGAAAAGGTAAAAAGGCAGGGAAGAAATGGTGGGGGGGGGGCACATTTGTTTGGTGGGTGTGTTTTTTTGTTTTTTAGTTTTTTTTTTTTGGAAAGGGGCATCATTGCTATGACTGTTCCTTTTCACTGCTGACAATTCATAAAACCTGCCACTTTCATCCTTAACTTTCTCCCATACCCTGCATGACAAGTCCCTTCTTTCTTCTTCTGTGATTTATTATTCTCGAGTTC
This sequence comes from Megaceryle torquata, assembly GCA_024611175.1. NCBI lineage: Eukaryota > Metazoa > Chordata > Aves > Coraciiformes > Cerylidae > Megaceryle > Megaceryle torquata. The sequence goes on along the minus strand of JANIJG010002743.1, from coordinate 119,792 downwards.
AAATTTTACTTGTTTCTATAACTTAAGGTATGTGTATCTAAATTAAGTGACACCCTCACACCATAAACCTAGCTCTTTAACTTAATAAAACTTGTCTTTGATTACTGTTAGTCACTGATAGAGGAGCATCTCTTAACAGTGACTTCTATGGTTCAAAATATTTTATTTTATTAGCTATGGTCTTTGCTAGCTCTGCTATTTCAGTAGCTGAAAGACAACAAAGTTACTTAAATAGCTTGGAAAAATAGGTTTTAGTGGAAATTTTCCACTAGAAATTGCAGCTCTGGCACTTGACTTTGAACTTACCATTCAGGAATTCTTAAAATGGACCCTAAGGTATATTAGCAAACTTTCAGTAAGTATTACTAGTTTTTAAACTAGTCACTATTTCACTTGAAAATCTAATGTGAAATATGTGTTCCTGATAATGTTATTTTTCAGTAGTATCATATAGGAGGAAAAACCTTGTCTCACCACAAGCAGTTGGGAAGCATTTCTACTTTCGAGAAAGGTGATCATTAATTTTAACCATAACAAGCAAGTGATGAAAGGTGGGGAACAGGAAAATGTGATTCCACTACATTTATCTAAATAGATATTTAATTTAGATAGATTTAGGAATTTCTATAAATACAGAATTACAATAGATTTTGCAGGGTAAGCCAATAAAATTCTTTCTCAGGATATCTCCTAGGAAACTTCAATTATAAAATTACTTTTAAGTAATTTCCTGTGCAAAATTACCCTATAAATATACCCTGTGTTTTGACTCTAGCACTAAAACCAAGAGAATGTTTAAAGCTGCTCAATGCTCCTTTTAAAAAAAAAAACTGAATGGGTTACAATGTCTGACCATTTGACCTTTCAGATGGTTTTTAAAAATTGTAAAAAAAATAAATAAATAGAGAATTAGTGGAAGATTGATTTACACTAATACAACTGTGTTACTTCTGTGTTTCTTTGAGTTGATGGTAATTTGATGCTAACAGTTCCATTGTGATCTGAGTACTGGTGTAATGTAAACTGTCACCAGTGACATTTTTATGCCCTGTCAGCTTTGTTTCTAGTGTGTGGGTAATTGTAAATTAGGCTAATAGACTTTTTAGCTAGAAGAAAGAGACTTCTTGTTCACCTTCTTGAACGGTGTTAAATAGATGTGCTCAGCAATTTCTCATTTTGTTTAAATCTGTAATATTTTACCCTTAATCTCACACTTGTCACCGGCAATAAGTAATGATGTAACTTCATCTAGAGTGGCATGCTGTCTAACTGCCTTTTTTTGGTTCCTTGCTGTTTTCTTAAGTGAAAGCTTTCTTATGGGATAGTAGCAGGTACCCATATTTGCGAACCTTCTCAAGTGACTTCTTCAACCTTTCTGAAAGCATGGGTCATCTATAATCAGGCAACATAATTGACTATTCTAGATCTTTTAACTACTCTATACTTTATAAAAGCAAGTAATCTTTAATTGCAGTAACAGGGTAGATGTACCTAAACTAAATAGTTTTAACAGTCATTTTAAAATGGGGATTTTCTCACCTTGCCCTCTATGATCTTTGTCATTTTTGCCATGACAGTTTTATTTGCAGTTTTCCCTAATAAAGCTTCATAATAGACTTCAACTCAAGCTTTTCTTTTAAGTATATAAATGCAAAGTGAATTGGAAATGACTCTGCAATTTATTGGATGCCCCATTGGACTTTGTACTTAAATAAAATACTTTCCCTCAAAATAGTCTTATGTAATTTGGAAATTAATTACTGCATAGTTCCCGATGCAAGGGGAAAACTTGTGTTATTTTCCTCTCCGTCTAGTTAATGCAAGAGAGAAACTTTTTTCTTTTTATTGACAACATTTAGGAATAGGTTTACTGTTAATGTAACTGGATAGGGTAAGAAGTATTTTAGTAATAAAAAACAATGAATTTACAGGAATCAATTGAGCTAGGGTTTGTCCTACACTGATTTTTCAAACAGAAGACTACCACCTTGTTATGAAAAATATCCAGAGACTGGTTGTGTGATACAGTCTTAAGCATCTCCTAACTTTTTTGATTTTTTAAATTATATTTGAGAATTATTTGCCTTTATCTTCTTTCAGAAGTTTAGAATATCTGAAGAGTAAAATACAGTGTTACCCAATAAGGAGTAATTACCATTTAAAGTTGTTTAATTGTCCTGTAGAACAAAAAAAGAAAGGCATCCTTGGACTGGGTAGTAAAAATAGATTTGAAATATATTTAGGATGACGTAGTCCTAAAAGATGACTCAGATTTTGACTATCTTCATTATAATAGTTTTCTCTAATTATGGGAATTCAGCTTTCACAGGTAAGAACCCACTGAATAATTTAATGGTAAGAAGGGATCAGTTATGCAAACTAACCAACTGTATTCTCTCTACATATGGTTGGGAAAGCATTAGTTTTAGCAGTCTTAGGGTTTGTTGTGGAAGTAATACATACCTGTTAATAGACTCTTAAAAAAATCTTTGTGTTACTTTTGGACCATAACAATAGCATGGATATTAAAATAGATTATAGTAGTAAAGCGAGTGAAGGTTAGGACTTCTCGCTAGGGCTTCTTTTTGTAGGCATTTTAGATATTTGAGCTGTGTTACCAGTATTGTAGGGGTCAGCTGTAGAGGCTCTGCATTGGAAATGGATAGAGGGATGAAGACTCAATGTTAATCTCTTGTATATGAAAATGCTGCAATAGAAGAACATCTCCTTTACAGTTTGTGCTGTCAAATGGTTGACGTACTGCGCTTTTCAGTCAAAGTGAGGATGCAAATACATTATTCTTCTTTACTTTGGTGGTGTAAAATAAAAGGATGATTTCTGAAGTGCCTAAGTGGAGCTTCATGCTGCAGGGATTTGATATAAGATTACCGTATCATGACAAATGAAAGTGTTGGTGGATACACAGTAACATGATGTATGTATCTGCAGAATGGTTTAGCAGAGCCACCTTTTGCTTGCTCTTTCTACGAGACCATGTTACCTTTGGCCTCAGATACTGGAGTGTTAACAAGAATCATTAGTAAATGGCAATTATATCCGTAAAGAGGAGATAATGATCTGTGTATATATATGTGTAATCATGTTTATGTAGTCAACATAAATGTGAATGGCAATTTAGTTCAACTGTTATTTTGTAGGAAAAGGATGAGGTTCATACTAAAAGGTAGACAACTTATCACAAAGCTTTGAGTTAAGGAGTTTGTCATCAGGACTATTGGATGACGTCTGTCAGAGTTGCATCATGTTGGGCTGCACCCTTGAGCAGTATAAAGGCTGTAGTGTTTCTCTGGCATGCCAGGACCAAGACTTGTTTGGTGCGGGTTGCTTAACAGTGCATCCTGAAGCAGGCAATAACCTTTATGTTGAGGCTAAACACCAGCATGAGACCGATAGTCAACAAGTAGTTTATTCTGATACCAGTGTCCTTGAGGAAAGGTGCCTGGGAAAACTTATCAATTGCAAGGCAGGTAGACAGGTGGAGAGATGGCCATTAAACATTAGTAGGGTGAATGTGGATTTTCTTTCCTTGTCTACACCTAAAATCTCTATATTTGTAGCTGCAATGGCTATTTTAAATACTGTAAAGAGTTTCATTCTAGATGAATTTGGAATTCAGGGTGTTTTAAGGTAATAATAATGTGAAGGATACAGAGAATGTGAAATGTAAACCTTTTATAGCATTCAAGGTGCTGTTCTAGGTACTGTTACTGCTGTATGCCTATATTTTTATAGCTCCTTACATATTGGAAAGGAGTTTAATGGCTTCCATCTTTGAGGTGAAGAACGTGATGCTTAAGAAATGAAAGATTAAACCTTATCCCTGAAATACATGATAAATGTCTGGGTTTAAGCCTTTCAGAATCTGTTCCTGTTTAAATCTTAGGCTATTGAGGAGAAAGAAGAATGAAGGGGATAATATCAGAGTATTTTTCCTCTCTTTTTTTTTTAAGTGTATTCCTTCATGCTACACTCCTCTTTTT
>JANIJG010002743.1:87800-115691 GCA_024611175.1 Megaceryle torquata | reverse complement strand
ATACAATTATAAAGGGTATAATTCGAGATTTTTTTTCCTTTCTTTTTTTTTTATGTTTTTTTCTTTTTGCTTCTCTCCTTTTTTTTTTTTTTTTTTTTTTTTTTTTTTTTTTTTTTTTTGTTGTTTTGTTTTGTTTTGTTTTGTTTTGTTTTTTTCCCCAACACTTGAAAAACTTCAGTGATGCAGGAGCCTGTCAGGAACTTCTAGTTGCCACTGCAAGTGTAGATGATGTATGTGCTTCTGCTCCCTGTACCATCCCTTGCACAGCAGAATGGCAGTAGGCCTTGCCACTAAGGCTACCTGCATTTTCTGCAGTTGTATAAGCAGTTTACTTTGGGGTATTTTTGAACTGTTTGCTGAGGATAAGTTAGTATAAACTCTTAATATTCTCAAAATAGTATTTAGATTTCAAAAGTCCCTGCTTGTTTCTACCAGCCATTTAGAATTTAAAGAATTTGAATTACTCCTTGATGGAGCATAATTCTGTGCTGACAGAACACTGATGCATTTGTTGATAACAGCAGAAAACAAGAATAAAAGCAGCAGAACAATACTGCAAAATGTAATTCACTTCTGTTTGCCTTGAGAACTGTAAATAGGATTCTGAAGGGACATAAAGGGTTACATTTTACTCGAATACTAAAAGACAAATATACTGTGACATTAAAAATTAAATGATGCTGGAAGAGGGAAGAAAAGTAGCTGTCGGATGCAATCTTTTTTAAGGGACCTGGCTTGTTGGCTCAAACTAAGAAAAATGGAAAAGCATTTTTGTTACAGCATGAATATGATGGATGGTAAGCGCAGTCAGCAGTTTTGCCTATGATCTACCATCAGCCAATGCAGTGTTTGATCCCCGTGGCTTTGGAGCTTTCTGTGCAGTTCTGGAATTGGTGTCTGCTGCTGGGCAGATGCGATTGGTCTCCTGTGTGCCCTGCAGTTGGGTTGTCTGGGTCATGGTGTGTAGGGAAGCTCCTAAAATGTATGACAGGTCCCTTTCATTATTTTGCCCTCCCTGACAAGAGAGGTTGGTTTGCATTCAGGTGTTTTCTAAAGCTGTAACTGTAGAATGGACTTTTCATGCAGGGGAAACCAAACAAAAAACATTTAAAACATCAACAGCTCATTGAATCCAATCTTAACACGAAAGACTGTTACTGCTTCTTCAAAAAGAAATGACTGTGGTCAAAAGCCCTAATTCTGGTTTTCACTGAGTAGCTGCATGTTTTCATATTTTTCCAGTCTTACCATGATTTTAGTTCTAGCAGGCTTGAATTATAGGATTATTCTGTGATAGCTTATTGTTTTACTGAGATGAAGTCACCTATTCAGGTGTGTATTTCTTTGCCATGAAAGATGACACAGTCTTGCATTTGTGTTCTTTCTCTTTCCTTTTAAAAACTTAGCTGAGGACAAGTGATTAACAGGAGTTGCTTTAATTCGGTTGAATAGGGCAGTGGATTTCTTGGTAAGCTGCTGAGATTGTCACTGTGTTCTGAGTATCTCATTTGAACAATCTTGTGTACAGTTGCCAGCAGCATCTTTTTCTGTGGATGCAGTACATCACAGGAGAGGCCACCGTATAGACCATGGCATGCTTGGATTGGCAAGTTACCAAGTGTTACATTTGTTGGTTTTTCTTTGCTGCTAACTTTTAGAAAAGATAAATGAGGAAATTAAGTTTTTAGTTAGGGATTTGCATAGCTGTCACCTGGAGTCCAATGTAGTCATGGGACAAGGTGAGAACATGACACAAAGTAAATAGTTCAAAGTGGTTTCAGATTTGACACACAAATACAATGTGCTGATCAGGATGTTCTGTCACTACTCCCGTGAGATGCTTTTCATCATAGCCTCTTGAGAGAGGCAAGGTTACAGAGGTCTCAGGTTTTTGCTGTATGCTCAGTATTACTCAGTGACTCAATGAATCCCTGTAGTCGAGTACCCAATCATTATCTTTCTGTTCTAGCTTACTGCAATTTTCTTTATTTCTGTTTTTCATGATTTGGTGGTACAGAGGTGATCTCGGATCACAGGCAGGGGGTTAATATCTTGTAGTGATCTGGCAGGACACAATGTCAGTAATTGTTGTTGATGGATTGACCAGCTCTATCACTTTCCCTTTCTTGGTGTGCCAGAACTGTTCTCAAAACTTCCTTCCTCTGTCAGTCTGTGCGGTTACCTGTCCTGAGGAAAAATGGACAACTTCATTACTGATGACAACCTATCACGCACCTGTTGGAATTGCTGGTTTATTGTAATGTTGTGTGTCTTTGTGGTGGTTTTTTTTTTTCCAAGTTATGGCTAACATATGAGTGTCTTTGTTGATGTACAGTATTTCTGAATGAGTTGTACTCTACAAACATCTTGTATTGACTCAGTAAAAGATATTCCTTATATTGCTTCTCTCTATCAATTGAACACCATCTTCCTGATGAGCAAATCTGGCAAAATATAATAGAATTCACTGTGCAGCTTCTAGTGTTTTCAGATTTTCTGGGTGTAGTCGTGACTGTGTCATGGCCAGGTGTTTTGGCAAGTGGTTTTAGGACTGAGACAGTGGCATCATTGAGATGGCAGTCAAAGAAACATGCAGATGTTTGCCAGAATTTGTCACAAGAGGCTGCTAGTCCAGAAGTTATATTTGCAAGATTTAGCATGTTATGAGCAATGAGTGGAGTTTGTGAGAACAGTTTGAAGTGGTTCAGTAGTTCGTTTACTACAGGAGTTTGAGTTGAAACAGTTTCCTGTAGACTTGCTTGAGCCACCAGTGGGAAATTGTCCTTTAAATGTGAATAACTTTCTGGCTCTACTCTTTATTTTTCATTGTTTGGGAAGATGAAATATCTTCCAAATGTCTGTCATAAATTCTTAAAATAGAGCTGTAGAAAGAAGACAAAATCTGTGCCAAGGAGTCTTGAACAGCATACTACTAATACACTTAAGACATTTCTCCTAGGAAATTGGAGCACTGTAATAGAAAGCATGTTTTCAGATTAATCTAAATGACTGTATTATTAGAGTGCAATGGGGTACTCTCAGCCAATCAAGAATACTTTTTTCCCCAATCAGTCCATGGGGTGAAAAGCAGACGCATTATCTGGTTCCTGTTGATGAGAACCAGGAGGAGAATAATCAGCCAAGAGTTATCCAGTAAGCATATGGATGATACACAGTTAGGGATGGAAAACAGTGCTGTGTTTTTTCCCCCTCATTTATACTCATTGCTATCTGAGTTGCATAGATGGGTCCTGATGAACAGCAGTGTTATGTGATAACGCAAACTAGTCTGGGAATGGAACAGCAGTGCAGTCATTACAGCCCACTGGTACAGTGGTGCTCATGTCAGAACTTAATCTGAATTAATTAAGCAGGTATGTGGCTTGTCCATAGGTCAAGTATTAGGTAATGGCATTGAGTAGAGAAAGATTTCAAGTCCTTTTCTAAGAAAAGGTAATTTAGAGGCTCACTTCTAGTTTTTACGAGTCCTTTCCTCCCCATCCCTGCATTTTGGAAACCAAGAGATACTTCAAAAGGAAAGTAAGAACTGCTTTTCCCTCTAAGTTGTTTTAGAAGGGGAGGTTATTTGGCCAGTTGGGATCTACGTAGGTTTTTGTACAGAGACGTATGTGACTATTGGGAACTATCATGAGTTTAGAGTGAATGAAAGCCGTGCTTTGCGGTGTTGTAAACTGCAGTTACTGTCCTACCAGTGCACAAAGGGTAAACAGATGTCTTGGTGCAGGTGATGTCACAGTGCTGTGAGGGCAGTTACTGTAGGCATACGTGGTTCTTGTTTCTGCGGTATTTGTTAGTATGTGTTGATTTATTTTTTTTGATAGATTGTTTGTGCCTTGCATAATTTTGCAGTAAGCTTGATGTAGCAGGGGAAGAAGTCTTCTAGAATGAACGGACATATGACTCGAGTTGAAGGCTTCTTGAAAAAAGTTTGCAGTTCATAGTTCACAGCAGGTATCTTCCTCCTGCATAACTCTGACATGCGCCTGCCCTTCTAATGTAGTTAGGAATTGGGCAACCATTAAGTTAAATATAGTCCTTTTGGGTGGGACAAAGAACAGTCTAGAGAGGGAGTAGAATATTTATATAATGAATAGGGCTGAAACATGCTGCAGGCTTTAATTAAGCCTCCAGAAACGTTGTGTGAGAAGTAGATACCAACATGAACTGAGTACTGATCTGCTATTCAGAGATCATAACCTTGGTCTAATTACATTATTAGTATATAAATTATTGCATGAATTATTTATTTAAAATTAATATTACAGATATTAGTTGTCATTAATAACTTGAAGGTGCCTTTTTGTCACAGAAGAACAGATTAGCATTATAATTACCGCATGAAAAATAGATATTGATGAAAAATTGGTGTTTGAGACATCGTTGTCATTACATTATGTACTTTTTTTCTCTTCACTCTTTGTTCATTCTGCATTTTTAATTATTGTCTTTGAGAAGAGCTGGTTAACCCCAATTTATTAATAGATATATAGATATGGGGTATTTAGCATCTTAAAGAATACAGATGCTTGGTTACTTGTGGAAGGTAAAACAAAGACAGAAGAAATAGCAACAGCTCAATAAACTGACTTGCGAGTATTGGGGCTACGGTTTTGTGAATCCGAGCTGACTGAAATCCTGGTCTCAAATAAATTACTTGCCAGTTATTTTCTTCCTTAAATTCCCTCCTCCTCCTCCCCCCATTTATTTTCTTGAAGAAGCAGAGAAGAATCAGCATTGTTATTAAAGGTATGATACACATGGCAAGAAATTAAAGGTGTTGACATTTCACTTTAATTGTTTGGTGCCAGCTGTTAGATACTGGCTAGACAACAATTTAACACAGAAAGGCTTCTCAGTTTGAGATCTTGAAAACAAATGTTGTAATATTTGTGCAGAAATGTTAAAAGTCCTATTTGCTAGTGACCTCTTGAAACTGCTCAGAGATGAATAATAGCTATAGTTAAAAGCTCCTTGAGGAGTGCCCCTGTACACTAACTTAAGGAGTAGACAAGTTTGTTGCATTTGAATAAAAGAATCTGGATTTATCTTTGGTTAGATAAATGCTTGGGCTCCAATAATGAATATAAGATAAAAGCGTTCTATAAAGTTATTTATTGAAGGAAACAGAGACCTCTTTCTGTGAGTACCTTATTCACAAATAGTGCTTTCTTCTCATTTACTGCCTACTACTCTACTGTGGATGTCATTTCAGATGTCTTCCCTTCAGGAACACCACAGAATCAGGCTGAACTTTCCTGCTCTGTAATTGCATGATTTTCTTAACCCTTCAGGCATTATGTACATTGCTCTTAGGTTTTTGAGTCTGGATTTTTTTTTGTTTATACTACCAGCAAGCAGTCATCTTTCTGTTAATTCTGGGTCACATGTGAATGGCCCAAATTTATTATTTTCTGGCTTTATCACTAGAGGAACAAGAGGGTAACAGGAGAGCTATTCTGTCTTTTGTGCGAGGCTGCTGTTCTTAGCATAGCTCTATGAAACTAATAAATTGCTGCTTACTATTAAGCAGTTGCTTTGCTCATTAAAGATGCTTTTATGGCTGATTGCTAAGAAAATGAGAATGGTACTCGTCCTAGGTTTAATGATGACCAGAGGTTGGGGAGTTTTAACAACTCTTCACACGTTTCATTCTTTTGCTGCAAGTCTGATGTCTGGTGATGATAATGGAATTTACAAATCCATAACAAGCAGCTAGTAGATTGAGACTGGTCTTTTCAGCCATTCACGCATGTAATATATTTATTAAATGCTCATGAAGGGACGTTGTGCTTTTCTGGTACAATGATTCATTGTCTTACAAAAGACTTGTACAAAGTTACTTTCTTGGCTGGCAGAGGTTCTGTTAAACTTGTGCTTAATATGAAAAATGACTGATAGTATAGGTGTAACTGAAATTAGTACAGTATTTGGCCTTAAAAAAAATTAGAAGGGCAAATTCTGTAATATCTTTTTTTTTTTTTCCTTTTGCACTGGTAGTTAAAGCAAAACTACGATGTAGGAACTTTACTGCTGTTGGTATATGTCCGGCTGGATAAAATCTACAGCAGTAGATGAATTCTTGTTGAATTGCAGGGTATTACTGCTCTGTGTAATGGACATTTTTCTTTAAGACTGCAGGATAGTTTTCTTACATATATAGATAGGGTTGCAAGTATTAGGAGTTTCAGTTTTAGTTATTAATACAAAATACAGAAAGCAGGAACTCTGTGTCTTGTGTCTGTCATCAGGAGTTGTGTATTGCTCAGTCATGTGATCAGCTTTTGATCGTGATCATGCTGTGATTCTGACTTATTTTAAGGTGGAATGGAAGTATGTGTGAATTATCTGAATCTGAAGTTAGAATCTAAGTCTTTGATGTTTTGGCTAAGTTACATGCAAAAGGATGACCTATCATTTTCTTTAGGAGCAGTCTCTCCTGTTACCTGCTGAGCCTGTTATGGTAGGTGTATTTTGTACAGATCAAGCAGGAGTATTATCTCGTCTATTGATGCCAGCAATGAGTATATGTTAAGTGTGTTAAACACTGACAAGAAGTATTTGTTTCTGAGTGTGTGCAAAAGAATAATTATAGCTACTTGAGATACTGATGGAAGTCATTTTGGGGTAATACACCTGGCTGACTTAAAATTAGGTGTTGTGAATTACCCTAGTAGGGGTTTCAAAACTGTGTAGAAACAATTGTTGCTGGTGCCTCTGTGCTGCTGTGGTTTTAAGTTTTATTATTTGTGAATGATTCAGCCCTTTGCCTATAAAATAAGAATCAAGTAACTTTTCTGAATTATAATAAATGCTGCGAGGTGACGGGATGCTTCTGTATCAAATGCTGTGCAAGTGCTATTCTGACATGGGTAAAGATAAGTCAGAGAACTTGGGTTCTTGCCTCTGCTGTTCATCTGTTGCATGACCCAGAGCTATTTGTGTGTCTTGCTGTGCAGATGTGTGTAGGCTTTGTCTTAAACCACACAAGCACAAAAAGGATCAAGTATTCATTCCTGGTAAACAATTTCCAGATATCTTGATGGAAAAGACTGTAGCAGCCAGAAAGGGGAACAGGGAAGTGATGGTGTCTAGAAATAGGAAGGAAAAAAATCCAGAAAAATGAGACCATTTTTGCTTTCACCCAGTACTTCACAAGTATTGGTTCACCCACAAGTAGAGCTGTCCATGCTCAGGCTGCTTTTATAGGCTGAACCCTGTTTCTGGGTAAGTCTAGTCTTGCTTTAGTGGAAATGTTTTTATGTATATGAGTACAAGTAGTTCAGGAGCACAATTTTTCGCTGGGGAGACATTTAATTATTGAACTTTGCAATAGAGTATCTTTGTATGCAATTGGATAAGAATTTCTAAGCACTCTAGAATATATTTTGAAGAAAAATACCACGGTGCAAATAGTTTCAGGCAGAATAAGCAGCAGTCATTATTTTGCTAGGAATCCAGTGTTTGACTAGACCAGCTGATTTTGGAATTTGACTTAGATTGTAGCAGTTCATGGCAAGCCACAAAATGTTTTCTACATACCAAAGTTCTTGAGAACAAATCCTTATTAATTTATAGTGGCAGAAGTCAATTATCTGTATTGCTTCTTTTGGGAAGTGAAGATTCAGTTATGTGAAGAGCCTTTTGGTATGCAGGTGCAGCACAAGTGGTGTTCTTTTCTGCTGAAGAATGGATTTTTATTCAAACATCAAAATCAAATGGTCACCAAAATCAATCATCAAATGGTTTAGTACATTGTAGTGTACTTTGTGCATGTACTTGCTTAAGATCAGTATGTTCTTCCTTGTATTTGTGAGCTGAATTTTACTTTAATAGTACTCTAGCATTGAAATGTTTAACTCTGATGCCAACAGAAATTTACATAATGTCTCAGCCAATGCAAGCTTTTTGCCTTCACCTTAGACATGTCTATCTCTCTGTTTTTTGTTTGTGTGAAGATTTCAGTTTCTCATAATGAGGTGTTAAATTCAGGCTTTGTTCTCAATTTAAACTGTGTGGTCTAAAGCTGAGCTTGTTTTAGTGCTAGGAAAAGTTACTCTTCTACTGTTTACTAGATTTGCAAGTAGGATCCCAGACTGGAGGAAAAAGAGGGGAGCTACTTTTCTGAGCAAGATGTTACAGAAGACACATAGTTCTCTTAAGCACAAGCTGAACTGGTAACTCTTCCATGCTTGTTTCCAGCACTTGAGAAGATGAGCTCTGAAAAGGTCAATACAGAAATTCTTCCAGCATTCAATTCATCACGTGCGTATAGTTAGGTATGCATGTAGTCATCGTAGAATACACAGACAAAAATCTCTTTAAACACAAATAAAGGGCTAATTTGTTTGCGCCAACTACATGCCTGACGTGTTTATCTCCACAGAATGTTCTTGAGTCATTGGATTTATGCAGACATCTCTACATTGATAATTTTACTAGAAAAGTCTTCCATACACTTAAACCTTAAGTGAGAGCACTCACCTGCTGTGTGCCCTAATATATTATTGTATGATATTCTGGAAAGATCTTTAGTTAGTCAAAACCTTGGCTTCCTTAATGATGAATGAAGACTTGCAAGTTGTGGCCCTCACCTGAAAATTAAAAAAAAAAAAAAAAAATTACTACCTCAAGGACAGAGGCTTCTACCAATTTTGAAATAACTGGCAGGAAAATTGATCTGCCTATATGTTTTTGGATAGTGCCGATGAATTACTTATTTATATCTAGGAAGTTGATAGACCTGTGGAAGCACAGGAATATTCTAATGGAGATACTCTGAGAAGCAATGTGTAGACCTCTGTCCCTGCCTTCCCACTGTTGTCAGTAAGCAGTATGTGAATTCGGTTGTTCTCTAGGGAAATGATGGAATCACTGGTGTCAGACTGGGGGGATTATTTCTTTTATCACTCCTGGGTTAGGGCAGGCCTTTAAAACATGGGAACTGTACTTCAGTTCTTTTTCTGCCTGAACAATTCTGAGCTGTAAATCTCTTCTGTTCATGACACTTCTGTGACCTCCATGCTAGATGGTGTCCTCTTTTATTCTTTCTTGTTAATTCTTTTCTGCTTGGCATAAACAAACGCTTAAACCCACAATCTGCTGCTTTCCAGATGAGCATTGGAATCATCAGAAATTTTTCTGTTACAGGCAGGAGTTTCCCATCAGCATAGTCCAGAGCCTAGCATTATGAGGCCAGTTCACTGTGTTTCAGAACCTGATTCCTGTGTGTGTCACATTGATTGAAAGATTTTCAAGTAAGCAGTCAAATGAAGAAAAGCCAGAGTTAGCACCCAGTTGTTAATAGTGTCCTCACTCTGGAGTTTGATCCTCTTGAAGTAACTAGAGCTGTTCCACCCGTTCTCTGCTGTAGCATTCATCTGTATTTACTTCTGCATTTTTTTTCTGCTTTTAAGTGCTGAAAATGAATTGTTCCATTTTTAATTGAGTATTTTTGCTTCTCATAACTATTGTGTCTCTTGGCAAAATGAGCCAGAATAAGCTTTCTATTAAATATTAATAATTTTTCCACACTGTTCGCAACTCAGATAGAAAAACCAGGTATTGGATGCAGTTTGCTGTGAACCAAAAAGCACTGCCGTTGTGTTCTGGCTTTGTGTGGTGCTGGCAGAGGGAGAAAGGAAAATGCCCGATACGTGGTTATTGGAGGATTTTCCATTTTTAATGATATTAGCATTGGTCATACAGATTTTGGGGTGTGTTGGGTTGTTTCTTTTTCTTACTTTTGGTTTGGTTTTTTTGGACATGGTGAATTTTAAAAAAACTAATGCACTATTGCATCATGTAGTTTATAGACGAGTAAAACTTTTCTTTAGACATAGCAGAATATGGACAAAAGTTTTCACCAGTAATTTTTTCTACAGTGAATAAAATGTGTACATTTTACTTAGCAGTTACATTTTGGATCATTGTTTTTCATGTACAGTGGTTGTCTTTGCTACAGTCGTTGTCCATTGAGATTGCATTTGTGCTGCTGATGGAACATTGGGAAGAACATCCTGAAAGTGAGACAGTTCAGGGTCTTCCACCCCAGAGCAGCGCTGCATCACATGGAAGTCAATCATGGTCTGCTACAGCTGAGTCTTTACTATTTGCCAGAGGGCAAATAAACAGTTTCAGTACTAATGTATATCTGTATAGGAGATGTAAGAATAGTAGTGACTGTGATAGTTGGTGGCTAAATTACTCTTGCAATGTGTTTTGTGACTCTGGAAACTGTCAGAAAAGCATTAATGATGCAGCATGTTCATTTCCTTTTGAAAAACGTAGGAAAAGGCAGCTCCCCTTTTGTTGTGTGCAAACTTGTGTGTCTGTAAGATAAGAAAATGTGTGATAAGAACTGAGGGAAAAGAGTATTTGGGAGTTCAGTTGAGGGCTGGAACATGAATGTACAGACAGCAGGTCAAAATTAATCCAAGAAGTATGAACAGAAGAAAAGAAGAGAGACTTTGAATAAACAGTCGAAGAAATGGTAATTTTTCTCTGACAGTATCCATTTTCATGCTCCCCCCATTTTATCTAAAATAGAAAAAATCCTAACAAGGAAACTTCCAACCTCAGACTTCTTGTGTTCTCACTGAAGGTGGAATGTCACACTTGAGATTGTGCAGCCAGTCTTTAAACTTCCCCCTGTTTGCAGTATTAATAATATATAAGCAGTACCTTAAAAGCTGCAGCTAACTTTGCTTGTCCAGTTCTAGAAGGCCAAATATAGAAAGAACATCTCTTTGGGAATTTTTGTGTAGGCAAAAGACTCTGGTATTTAACTGCAGGAATTTACTGAAGTTAACAAAACCTGGTTACTTAAAAAGATGAGCTAGAGCTAGCTTTGTAGTACTTCAGTGGAGATTTCTTAGGTGTGAGCCAAACACGAGCAAGGAATAAAACTTTGTCAAGGGCATTTCTAGCACCAGATTCTCCACAGGACAGGCACTGATGTTTTACTTGCTTTTTATATTTCAGCTTGTTTCTTTGTAAATGTGTTTCATTTTCAGTATGGAGAAAAAAATATTTTCCTGGGTTGTTTCTCCCACCATCAGTCATGTCACAGAAGTGACATGCAAACGTTCCTGTGATAACTGAAATAGTTTATGAGGTGGAAGACCTCTAGGATTACAAGCCCTAATTACGGAGAAAATTCTGTTCTTTTCCTGTGATCTATTCTGCCAGTTTTTCTGGAAGTTAATTTCTACTGTAAGGCTATCAAGAATATTTAATTTTGAGAGAGTCTGCTCTTCCAGCTGTAAAATGCACTGTTTTCACTGCACATTGTGGTTCCAGAGAAAAATGTCATTTGTTGTATTCATTTTTTATCACAATAGACTTTGATGTGCACAAGTGTAGAATGTAGCAGCCATAGGATCCTGAGTTCATCCTGATCAGTCCTAATGTTTTTCAGTCAGTTGATTCAGGAGTATTGCTGGGTTCACCGAAAATGTTCCTGTAGAATTGAACTTCCTTCCACTTCATGTGAAGTAACATTTCCATTTTCACTTGGCACAGCCTCTGCGTTGCTGAGTATTCCTTACACGTTCCAGCTTTACTGTGTTTTGGTATAATTAAGACAGTTCTGATTATAAAACTAGTACCTGTATTGAAACTGTCTCCATACAGTTTTTTGGACTTCGTGGAAATGCAGCAAATGCATATCCACTTAAAATGAACTCAAGATGAGCAGGAAGCACAGAAAAGCATGCAGTACCTTCAAGGATTAATGCAGGATTTTCAGGATAATGTTTTACTTCTCACATTTGGCCAGTATGAACATTTTGGTGGTGGCTTAAGTTTTTTTTTAAGGATCCCCTTTGGCTTTGAATCTGGGGAAGTGACAGCTTTGTTAAGAAGGAGAGGGAGGACCCATAACTTAGTCTCTGAAGGTGCAGTAGCTTACACTTAGATCATGCTGACTTGACTGCTCACTCTCCTGGCTTTTCCCTAGGTTCTTGAATTTCTGTTCCCTGCTGAGTTACATAATTAATGTTCTTCAAACTCCCACACTTTCCACATGCCTTCCCACACAGCCTCTTTCTTTTGCTAAAAATGGATGGAAGAATTCTAAGTCATTGTTGAAGTGCTTCACGCAATGCTGCTGAATCACATCTCAAAAAAGAACAAGTCTTTCAAATTCTCTTAAAACCACCAACTGACCAAAAAAAAAAAAATAATCCAACCAACAACAAATCTCTTAACTCACCATATGGCCACAAAGAAAAACCCTGACCCACCTTCTAACAAAATGGCCAAGACATTGTATAAAGGCCAAGGAATTGTGAATCAAGTTAAATTCTCATAGCATCAATCTAAAGGAAAGCTTGTAGGTTAGCTGCTGTTCTGAGATGAAAAATCAATGTAGTTCACATAGCTATCTGCAGCTAGTGGTGCACAATTAGCACAGATACTTGCTAGTCAGAAAAGTGTGTAAAAACTCACTTTACAGTAAATATAGTGAAAGCAGGAGAATTTCCAGTTGACCCTCGCATATTAGTTTTTGTGTGGTTTCCAGCTGGACTCGAATGGAAGGAGGTGAAGCCCATTAGCAAGACCATTTACTGGTCAAATTCCAGTAGCTGGTAACTTGAAAATTACCTCTCTAGCTTGGGGCCATCAGAATCTTTACATTGCTGGGAATCAAGGCGTAGCAGTCTGACATGTACTTTATAGGTAGTTCTAAATCTAATTGGAAAACTAGTGCAAATTCACATTTCAGCTGACTCAAAGTGTGAAAGCTTATTAGAGCACATTTGAAGTGTAACAGGACCTTGCCAGACTGAAGTTGGAACCTCTAACCTTTATTTGATTGATACTAATTTGCCGGGTGATATCAAAGTCTTCCGATGTCTTAAACATAATTTTCTTTCATAATTTTTCCAATAATAGAAACTGCCTAAATAGCAAGACAGATATTTTAGGCATGTTCTGTGGAAAACTGATGTGGGGGAGAAAAGTGGAAGCTGGAAAGCAATCAACCTGCGTTCTTGCAGTTTCTAGCAGCCTTGTCTTCTGGTCTTGGTTTTTAGCCCAGGAGCTTTCATTGGTTTCTTCTGGTGAAATAAACTGCACATAGTATCCTCTCTTAGTTTTCTTACATCATGTACTCCCTGTCATGAAGTAAGACTACTGATTTACTCCTTCTGACTTCAAGATCCCTATCCTTGGGTCTTTCAGTCTGTACCTATACCACAAATTTCATGCTTAGTGGATGTTTCCCTGCCCTGTATTTTTTTCTTTCCAGGGAGTTTCATAGGGGTGTGTACTCTCTCCTAGAGAAAAAACAAATAAACAAACACAAAACCAAACAGACTTATGGTGTCTCTCAAGAACACAGGGGCTGTGCCAGGTAAGCTGTACACATAGCTTATTGTTTTAGAGAATGAGCTATACAGAGGAAACTGGGGGGGGAAATGTTGTCCTGACATATGTGTACAATGCTGGAAACATACCCCCACCCCCTCAAACTGTTTTTAGCTGGCATCCATCAGATTAATCTGAGAGAACTCAGTCACACAAAATCTGTCTGAAGTTCAGTCACTGCTCCTGTGGTTTTCTGAGCAGATGCTTTGTAGAAACTTATTTTGTTCTCTCAGGAGAAGCAGCAATCACAGAGCAGGTGCATAGTTCCTATGTCAGTAAAAAAATCTCTTCATGTTTCTTTTTTTTTAAAGATTTCTTTCCATGCCATATCCAGAGAAGTTCAGTTTCTTTCTTTTCAAAGCATACATTCCACCCATACACACATACAAGACTTTCTGCGTACTTCTCATCTTTCTTCAGTGTCGATGGCACTCTTCCATGTGTATATGTATTTATAAACACTTCTACCAGTACGTGTAACTAATGAACTGTACGTGTGCTCCCCACAGGAATTTTCTGAAAGCATATTGGGAATTAGGATCACGGATTCATATGTAGGTGCTTCTGTTTTCTCCTTCCTAGTTGTAAAATTCTCCTTCTCAAGTTCTCTGTCACATTCTCATGGTATGTTGAAGGTCTTCAGGTAGATCTGTTCTACTGCTTCTTACTCCTCAAATGCCTACCCTACTGTGCTTGAGTTTTTCTTAGAGGTTTTCATTAGGTCTCTGTTTGTTGCGTTTGTTAACTTACTGGGTGTGGATGAAATGGGACTTGAAAATCACTTGGGAGATGTTGATTTAGAAACTGTTTTCTTGGCTTGGATACCATATACAAGCAAGAGTTCCAATGTATTAATCCCTACTTGTTTCATAGGCAAGATTTCTTCTCTATGATGCTCCTGTGAGTGATTAACGTTCAGGAGGCATTATTCTTCATGACACTTGAATCATTTCTTTGGTCACCTTTAAATGCTGGTTGGTTACCAGTGTTCCCTTTCAGTACTGTAAGGGTTTTGTTTATGTTCCCAGAGTATGACCTATTTTTCAATGATAGTTGAGAAGAAACTTCATGGTTTAAAACAGTGCAAGGTGTTAAAAGCACTGTGACTGACTCACCTGCTGGCTACATATTAACGAGTTTACACAAAAATCAGGATCCAATTATAGACTGTATTTGTTATCAACTACAATGAGAACATAAGCAAAGAATGGCCCAGAGGGTAGGGACTGCATGTGCTGTCGTGGTTGGTGGTATAAACTTCAATAACTATGAGTTTGGTTTTAGGATTTTAAAGGGAAACTCATAGTTCCATGGCTTTTGGTTGGTTGTTTTGTTTTTTTTTTTCCTGTTCAGATGAAGATCCCTGCTGTTGTGTAAGACTCCATCAGACATTTCCACTGATGAGTTGCAGCAGTCTCCATGTAAGAGCTACCCAGTACATCATTCATCAGAGGTGCTAAATGCCTGATCAATTTGTGGGTCGTAGCAGAGCACTGACCAGTGAATTCTGAACTCATGTAATGTGTTCTGCTTTTCTGGAGCACTGCATCTACACACTCCTTGTTTTAATAAAAATCAATACAACATGTACTCTGGCCTTCGGTATTCATCCTTCGGTATTCATACTTGTAACTTCTCTGTTAATTTTGGAATGCAGGAATACATTTTGTACTGTGACAGTGTCTGATACTTCTATTTGAGGGGGAGAAAAAGGGATTACTTTCTTGATTTCTGATTTCCACTAACTCACTAACTGTGTAAGCCCTCTCATTATTGGTACAATTAGCTGCTTAATGCAGGATTCAAAGGAAGATCTTTTATGTAAGTCTTAATCTAGGAAACAGAACTAGTGAAAGAGAACAGATCTGTGTTTCATCCCTGATATTGATTACTAAAGCCAATTGCACCTGGCAGTAACTGACTACTTCTTAGAAGTGATCAGTGCAGTATGTTGGCCATTGGCAAAAGTTTTAAGAGCCTCTCATGGCTTGTTTGACAAATGTGGGTGTCTGCCACTTGATATCCACAAAAGAGATTATCCATTGCCTTTATCATGGAGGAACTCTCCACATGAGAGAGACAAAAGAAAGCTTTCTTTATGAAGCTTTGAGTACACAAGTAGCAACAAGACAGACAAGAGGAGATAGCTCCAAACCCTTCACTGTTTTGCATGTTGCTGGCCT
The DNA here is from genome assembly GCA_024611175.1 of Megaceryle torquata. Taxonomy (NCBI): domain Eukaryota; kingdom Metazoa; phylum Chordata; class Aves; order Coraciiformes; family Cerylidae; genus Megaceryle; species Megaceryle torquata. The sequence continues at coordinate 100,119 of JANIJG010002743.1, read as the reverse complement.
GTGGTATTCTGGGCATCCTTGTTGTATACCTTCTGTCTGTTTATCAGGAATCCCAAAAGGATGTTGGCCCAGAAGTAGGCATGTGTCAGTCTCAGCTGGCATCCTCTGCCAGTGTATTTCCTCCTGCAAGAATTACTTTGTCACGTTAATGTTTCTTTGTTTTTTTTTTTTTCCTACCGTGCCCGAATGTCTTTGTACGAAGTTATCTAAACTGTGACTTATAGTATTTCTACCTAATGTTCTGTCTTTAATACTGACTTCTCATAGCATTGATAAAACACTTCATCTCATGGAAATATTTGAATCTTCCTTGCACGTTCCACCACTACTTTCAATTTTATTTCCATTCCTTATCAAGTGTAGTGGGTAAGATGCAATTACCTGAATCAAGAGTGCCATGTATATGTTAAATGGAACCCAGGAACAACCCCAGCCTGACACATTCCAGCTGTTTTGAGATTCCTGCTCCAGAGGGTTCAGGTGCTGCTGCCCTTCAGGGAAGGAACCTTCTGTCAGTACAGAAACCCTCATGACAGGCTGAACATAATAAAATCCTGGTGCTTGTTGCTGTTGTGTTTTTTCTTTGTTTTCATTGAAGTCAGGTATGCTGATACATTTTATTTATGATATGGGGCAAAGCAGAATGGGTCTACTAATCCTATCTTCCCCCTTTAAAAAACACTTGTCCTCTTGCAATATGGAGCAAGTCTCTTTCATTTTGAATTAAGAAATAATAGATTGCTGTGTTGTCTGTATAATGTGATTTAGATTGAAAGACTGCTGAATGTTTTGCTATATATGTTAAGACAGGCAGTTTAGTTTTACAGTGCAGTTCCCTTAGTGTTATGGTGGCAGAACACAGTGCTTTAGTGTAGGTGTTGAAGGATAACTGTTGCACAAGGAGACCCCAGTAGACCACTCTGAGCTGTGAATTTTTTTCTGCAATGAGCAGGAGGAGCATAGCAAGACTAGTTCTGTCATGCTCCAGCAATATCTGGGTAGGCGAACAGTCATCAGGGCTGATCAGTTGGGGATTGGAGCAGCTTGAAGAAGTGAACAACCACACTGTTGATAATCCTGAGAACTGAAAAGTGTAGGAGCTCCACTCTTAGACCTGATAAGCAACACAGGTGTCACGGGAGCCAAAGTGAAACCATCTAGTTGGCATTATTAAATAGAGGACAAATAGGATAAATCTCTACTGGAGAAGCTGCATGTTTCTGACATATCAACATACAGGTATCCAAAGCTGGGTGTCAGTTCATATTTAACTTGCTCTGTTTCTACCCATTTTTATGTATTTTCTACAAGCTTTCTCAACTATCTCTTGCATACATTGCAGTAACTTAATTTGTAATGCACAGTTCTTATCTTTTTATTTCCCGTAACTTTATCTGCATAGTAATTGACCAATTTTCTGTTCGGTTGGTCTGCCCCTGTAGTAACCTTCAAAATGACAGAAGGGCCAACTCCACTTTGAAGCCAGCTCCACAAGGAGCCGTGTTTTCGTTACTGTTCTCTCGCAATGCTTTGAGGAAACTCGTAGTAATAAAATGAAAGTAGGAACCCATTTACCGTTTTACATGTAACTATCAATGTAAAATACTTCTGGAAATAAAACAAAAAAAAACCCACAAAACAACAACAAAAAAGACAACCCAAACCCCTTTGCATTATGTTGTTTTCTGTAGCATAAAGGATACATTTTTAGAGATATTTCATCCTTCTAAATGAGTCTCGGACATGAAGTGGTTCATTCTGTTACTTAGAGGCTTATTTTGTCCACGTGCATGTTGTGGGTGGCAGAAGCATCTGGTGGGTTATTCATTATTTCTAAAACAAAGCAGCTGGTTACAGTGAGTGGGACAGTTATGACAAGCGCTATCAAACCTCACCCCCTTCTTAGAAAAGGTCTTAAAACAGAATGGGGATATATGAAAAAAGGCCAGTTCCCCTCCTTTGGTCCTACTTCAGAAACAACCCAAACTCCAAACCAAACGTAAGGGACTAAACTTCTAAATTAGAGACATAGAGGGATATCTGGAATGTTTAACTGTTTTATTATTGGCACTGTGCTGAATGTATTTGCAAAGGTCATTTGACCGAGAGTAGGAGGACTTGAACTTGCAGTTCATTTTTGGTGTTGTAAGGAAGAAGTTCTAGTTAAGAGTAGTAACAGTGATTCATGCTTTTTGCAGTTAGGTCCTCAGCTTAAATTACTGTTGTATTGATGTTCAGGCCTCCATCCCTGGAGGCATTCAAGGTGGGGCTTGACCAAGCTCTGAGCAATCTGCTGTAGTTAAGGATGTCCCTGCTCTCAGCAGGGGGTTGGACTAGATGACCTCTAGAGGTCCCTTCCAACCCAGACATTTCTGTGTTGTAGTGTTTATATTCTGAGAGTTTCCCATCTTTTGTTTTGCATTCAGCTTAATTAAGCCTGGAAGCATAGTAACATACCTTTAACACTCCAAACCCCCCAACAAAGAGGCTTGGAACCCATGGGTAGCCAGGTGACTGTAAGTCAAAGGCTGAACTAGAGGCAATCATTTGCAGTTCCTGGATTGATGTTTTGCTACAGTTGCATCTGACAGCTTCTCCGCAGGAATTTCCAGGCAGCGTACAGGACTGGAAGGATTGTGGTTTTGTTTGTGGGGTTTTGTGCTTTGTTAAAATCATACGTAATGCATTTATTACTTCTGATACTTTCTCCAAGAAAACTAGGAGTCTGCTATTTGAGCAGGTCTTAAGCTGCAAATATACTGAGTTACATCTAATGTGGTTGTGCTGTTCTCTTAGAATATGGAAGGTAATTGTTTTTTGATATTTATATTTTAAATTCAGGTGTCAAATTGTAAGAAAAATAGAAAGCAGTGTACCTGTGATTCTGTCCCAAAATAAGAAATAAATATTAGAGTTCTGTCTACTGCCAGTCATTCCTGTAGCTGGCAAAGGCTTTCCTACATCCATCCTCTATTAACCTTTGGAAGGTTGATAGGCTAAATTTTGTGAATTGCTGATGTAGGACATTGTGGGTTTTTTTCAGTACCAAATTTTAATATGGTTCGAGCCAAAGACATTAGTGTTTGCACCATTTATTTTATATTGATATTTACTTCTGAGGTTTTTGAAGTGTGAATTATATTATTCTTTCCAAATTAGATTCTTTACTGCTACATTTAAGCCTGTAATTAACATCTAAGACTTGGAGAGAATATGATACTGTAAGTTCTTGTTAGATTTCTTGTTACCAGTGCTAATGATGTGAGAGCAAAAACTAGCAAAACACTCTAGAATGCTCTGAACAGCCTAAACCATGATCTATCCTACTTGCTTTTTGAAAATTCATTGTTGAATTAAATTATTTCATTCTTAATTCACAGATGGTTCTACTTAGACCCATTTCCCAGTTAAATTACCTTAACAATCAGGTAGGAAGTAGACATAGTGAATATGGTGTGGGCTGATCTATTCAGGTTAAACCACACATAGGGAAAGGATTGTCATGGAAGACTGAGCAGAGATCATCTGGAAGATGTGGGCTGATACTGTAGAAGTAAATTCAGCATTACTGTAGCTCAGGGTTGCCATTGAATGTGAAGTTTGAAAGGTGTAGCTCTGGCAGGAGCTGAAACCCCAGCCAGTGAGTAACAAGCACATCATTCCTGATGGAGAGTCTCGCTCCCTCTGCCAAATAAGACAGTCACTTGTGTTGTGTCATTACCTCAGAAGACTCATTGTACTGAATGATACAGCCTATCTGGACTAAACATGATATGCTGTAGTACTAATATCTTGCCCTACAGCAGCATCCCATGTCTGAAGTCTCTCATTCCTTTTACCTTCTTGAGTAGCTCAAATTCTGTATGTATTGAAAACTATTTTAAAATAATGAGAAAATCAAATAAGACTTACAGGTACTGGTCCTTCCCCCCCCACTAGAAGGAAGTTGAGAACACACTTGCCCCTAATAAGTGCTGATCATGTTGTTTAAATAAAATGCAGACTAGTATTAAATAAAATAATATATTTTTAAGAGTGTCTGTAAGGAAGGACAAATAAGAGCCCTCATCTGAGTTTGCACAGCTGACTTCAAAAGTTTTTAAACAGAGAGAAGTGTTAGAAGTGCTGGGTGTTGCAAACGTGTCAAGGCTCTAATACAATTATCCATGCTTTTGTGGAATCTTTTCAGGAGTGAAAACCAGCTCAAAATGTACCTCTTCCCCCACTGTCTCCAAGTGTCTTATCAAGCCTTTCCAAGCTCCCTGTGTAGTGCTTTGACTGGTGTTGTGCTTTACTTATGTCATATACTACATTAGAAGCAAACAAATACATTTATTTTCAGTTTCTAGTTCAAATATATTCTTTCTGTTTTTGAATCTGCCCAGTCACAATACCTTATGGACCCTATGACTGCCTATTGCAGAAATGCTGCCTCTCTTCATACCTTCCTCAGGTGTCCTGCAGTAAAAACTACAGAATGAACAGTACTGTGAAGTTGTGGCAGAACAATGTATGCAAGAAAACACCGTTGAGTAAACCAGTCAGTATTGTAATAGGAATTTTCATCTCTGTGCTTAACTAACTCATTTAACTTAGTCTCTGCACCCCTCATGAGGGGACTTTCAAAGTTTAACTGACTTTCAAAAGGTACCTCCAGTTTAACTTCCCAGCTTCTCTTTTTTTTTTTTATCCAGACAGAAAAGTTGTGAGCTGTGCTCTGTGCCCTGCCCAGCCCTATATGATCACAAGGTTGGATAAAATAGAAGACCGTGGTGCACTTGCCTATTTGTCTAATCCAGTGGGGTGGCAGCAGTTGTCCCCAGGTAGAAGGTGAGGAGTTAAGTTCTTTACCCTACATATTTGTATGTTTATGACTGGAGAGTCATATGGTAATGTTCATAGTATTTAATGCTGAAAAGCTTTGAAGTTGTTGTGCTTCCTCCCTATCACAGTGGCAAAGGTTTCTGTTAGATGAAAAGTGTAGAATCAGTGCAAAATAGGTCATTATTACATTGATAAAACTACACACAGTCTGCAGAACTAACCATATATTTGAACATGATCTGTCAAGCTACTGTATCATAAAAAACCCGAGGCGGTTTCTTTAACTCCTGGCCTACTGTAAACATTAATGGGTATCTTCCATGCCAATTTATTTGCTCTTTTTTTGTCTGCCATACTAAGATTTAACAAAAACCCAACAAACAACCAAGGCAAGTGGTGTTAAATCGGATACAGACTTGGAGGAGAACATAATTTGAAACAAAACTGAAATGCTGCTTATATGCTTAAGGTTGAAATCCTGCATGTTGTGTTCTGTCTGTAAACTTTCTGGTGAATGTGTAGGTGAAATTTTGCCCCCGGTAGAAGCTCAAGTGGGAACAGAGAAATGATAACTGTCCGCTTGCTGTAAGGATGGAAGAATAAGTGTCTGACTGCAAGCGCTGATGGTGCTTCTGCGCTGAGGCTTACACTGTGCACAGTAGCTACTAAACACAGCAGGGCTGGGGGTCACAGGATACTAGCAGAGATCAGAACCTCTTGTGAGGTATTCCTTAGTGCCCTTGAGACCTTATTAGTTACCTCTCATCATCGGTAGGTTAGAGAAGTATGGAGTACTAGCTGCTCTATGTGTATGTAGTACGGAGATACCGTCGTCTTGATGGAGCTGAGGATTTGCACTGTATCAGATAATGCTTTGCTTATATGAGCACAGTTCAAAGCACAGATTCTTCTTGGTGAAGAGAAAGTAAAGAATAAAATATGTATTTGTAGCAGATGATTAAAAATGACAGGTTGTAATTTATCCGTACAACTGCAGGATTCACATGTGCAGCATCTTTGAAACAAATATTTGATTTGCCTTTTTATACGTTATTTCCCTCTTCATGCTGCATTCTCTTTAGTGCTCGCTGTGTTATATCTGAAGCAGACCTTTTTTATTTCCAGTTCCTTGTCAGTTAATGTTTATCTTCTGATCTGTGTCATCAGAGTTGTTGCTGAGGTAGCAGATTATGGTTTCTGCCATTAATAATGATACCACTGTTACAGTTGCCAGAGCAAGAGGAATTGCTGAATAGGTCTTGTACGGTGGGTTGATTATCTTCGGCTTAAGGAACAAAAATACTAAGGTGATTATTTAGTCAAACACTATGGAGAAGACTTTCAGCTGTAGTTCACATTGTAGCTTTATCTTTTACTTGAATTTTTACCTACAAATTGCAGTTATTCCTGGAATACCTTTGGAGGAGTTTGGCTGAGGTTTTGGCGTGTTGTTGCACCACCATCCCCAGAACCCCACTCCAAAACCTCGTCCTCCCACAATCCAATTGTGTGTTTTCTATAATATCAAGTCTCAAACTCAGTTGCTATGGGGCCTCTTTGTCATGTTTTAATGAGATGTTTATGAAGAAATAGTATCAGAAATAGCGTGGGCAACGGGAGAAGGGGAGTGGTTGTGCCCCTGACTCGGCACTGGTCACACCTCAAGTGCTGTGTTCAGTTCCGGGACCCTCACCACAAAAAGACAATGAATTGCTGGAATGAGTTCAGAGAAGGGCAGTCAAGCTGGGGAAGGGTCTGGAGAACAAGTCCTGTGAGGAGGGGCTGAGGGAATTGGGTTTGTTTAGTTTGGAGAAGAGGAGGCTGAGGGGAGGCCTTAGCGTGCTCCTGAAAGCTACCTGAAAGGAGGTTGTAATGAGGTGGGTGTAGCCTCTTCTCTCAAACAAATAATGCCAGGACTAGAAGAAACGGCCTGAAGCTGCACTGGGGGAGGTTTAGACTGAGTTTTAAGAAGAATCTCTTTGATGAAAGAGTAGTCAGATGCTGGAATGGGCTGTTCAGGGAGGTGCTGGAGTCACTAACCCTGGAGGTATTAAAAAATGTCTAAATGAGGCACTTGACATGCTCTAGTGGGATGGTGAGGAGTGTTTGGATGTTGGGCTATTTATTTTGGGGGGGGTGGTGGTGGTGGGGTGGTGTGTGTTTGTTTTTTTTCTGTTGACAGTTGGACACAGTGGTCTTAAAGGTCTCTTCCAACTGTTACAATTCTGTGGTTCTAGGGAAGAAAACAAAACCCATCTCTAAACCCTTCTGTGGTACATCAACTGTTATAGCTCACAGTTAGCATTCATCTGCTGGTTTAGGGTAAGAGGTGTGGCAGAGTGTCTATGCTTGTTTGCTTCTCAACAGCCTTTTTAATCTTCTGGATACCATTTGAATTTCATTTTTCTTTGTGGGACGGATCTTTATGAAGGCATTGGAGGCCTGAGGAAAAGCTGGTGCAGTGGTAGCGCTTTTTCCTTAGATGTTGAATCGGGAAGTGTGTAGATGGCTTTGATTTACCTTTTTGCTGCTGCTTCTTTCTTAACTGTCTTCTATTTGGGCAGTGTAATTTCAGGAAACAGATAGACTATGCCTCCAGTTCTAATACAGTGAAGAAATAGTAAAACTGGGCAGGTAACTAATAAACAGGCTAGTTAGTTCATTATGTCTAGTGAATCTTAATATAACATCCTTGTACCGAACAGTGACTTCAGAGAAACAGTTCTGCAAGTTGAGTTAATAACAAATTTATAAGTATACTCAGTAGGCAAAATATCTAAATTTAATATAAAAATCTTTTCTTTAAAATGCCACTGAGCTTTCTTTATTGCTGTCTGTGTTGGTTGTAGTACAGGTTGGTCTGAACCAAATGGTAACCTCTGTGTTCAATTTGCTTTCCCCTCAAAACACTTGGCTCGAGATTTGGTTATACGTGTCTGACAGTTATAAATTAAGATGCTTTTCCTAATTGCTGTACTTAAAAAATAAGAGATTAGTTTTGCCTACCAAATATTTCAATGCTGTTTACCTCATACACTGAAATTTTATTTCCTCTTACATCAGTACTCAAACAGCATGTGTCACTATGACACGTTTCAATGTGAGCTGAGGAAGTAATCAAGTCTAGTATGTTCTGTGTTATGCTCCCAGAAGAGATTAGGGGCTGGGTGTCTCATTAAAATATTATTGTCCAAGAAAGTAATGGTACTTGGTCCTTCTATACTAGAAGGAAACAAGATTCTCTTTGTCATTCTCCTCTCATCATAACCAGTCTGACTGGGAAGATGTGACAGAATGACAAGCCTGGCAAAATTGCAGAGTCTTCCGAGTGTCTGGAGTTTTTCACGATCGAGTCATGTTGTATCCAGTAACGTGTATGTACATGTACATGGTTCATTGCTGCTGCAGCTAGAAACCTCGGATGTGCTGTGAAGTGATGGGACTAACAGCACTGGGCAAAGCTGTCCTTTGTAAGTACCACAGCCTGAGCACCAGTGGTCAGGTGAGGGATGTAGGAACTGGGAACCAAGTAGGCTGAGTGTCAGTAGTTGTTTTTCAAGTAAAGACCTGCGGTGTGCTTGCAACAGTGGAAAATGTGTTTTAGTCTATTCTGATAAGTGTTACAATACTCTCTAGTTTGCCTGTCAAAACTGAAAACAGGACACAAAGCATCTTACTGATAGTCATGGAAATGGGCAGTATTGCTGTTGGAAACTCACAGCGAGTGAACTGGAGACCATGTAAACAGGACAGGAAATATGAATTTATTATAATTACTGTGTTTCCTTCACTGGGAAGAGGCATCTGTAAAACAAAATTTTTGATCTACAATAGATATGAGAAGGCATATCTGTTCAATTGTGGCAATGTTTAAGTGTAAACAAAATCTGTTATAGAAAAGATTAGTATAATTCCAAGTGTTCATGCCTTGCAGATGGGCTAAAACAATAAACAATGCTGAAGTGAGGATAATAGCCTTGGAAAGCATACTGAGATTGTAACTACTGACTGAACTGTGCTTACTGTATCCACCAGCCCAATTTTATTCTTAATATATTCCCTGTTGCTTTACTTGTTTTGTTCCATTGAAACATTGATGTCATGGAGAAAGGTTTAGAAATGCAGTGCAAATTGTGTGGGTCCAGCTGCTTACCTGCTCTCAGAAATACGTTTGTTTTTTTTGAAGTTGAATGCATTTGTTTCTGTCTATCATTTGATATTTTCATTTTAAATGCAAAATAAACTTTATTGTGATTCCATAACAGGGTATTCTTAAGTTAGATTCAGAGCTCTTCATATGATGCAACTTTGATCTCTTTGAAGAAGTATATTATTTGACAGGAATATGAATAGTACAATTTTTCATATTTTTCTAAGTTGAACTGGTTGCTGGCCTCAGGGTTATGAATCCCCTGTTGATGTGTAGAAGATGCAAGAAAGCCCACATAGAGAACATGCAGACTGGCAAGCACATAAGGCAGTTTTCATTTAAGTGTCCTGTTCTCATAATTGAGCATTTGCTGTATTTTTTCTTGTCCTTGTTAATGCAGTTCCCTCTCATTTCAGGCAACACAAAGTCCATTTACTGATGACATTGGAGGAATTCACAGCACTTCCCTCCGAGTCAATTTGAGACAAGGCCTGTAACTGTTGTGGTGGTGCTGGTTGAAAAAAATGCTTATTTTTAAAGCTAATCAACTAAATGACAGCACGCACATTTAAGGTCAAACTGGTTTCATAGCTGAGAGCTGTTATGTTCTGTCAGATTTGATGTGACATACATGCAGTTTAGTATGGTTCACGAATAGACTCTACAGCTAATCTTAAGTTATACAGAACTCATTTCAGTTCCTTAGTCTGTATATATTCAGTTTATGCTAAATGATCTATCACCTAAATAACTAGACTGCCTCTCTCCATTCTTTAGGGTCTTTATCCACCTAAGTTTATCTGTTTCATTTAAAATGTTAAAATTTTCATGGTTACTTTTGTGGTGAATGGTGAAGTTGCCTGTAAATGACAGTAGGAGAATATCCCCTGTAGTTCTGTGAGTGTTGCTGCATAATGTGTTTATAGGAGGGGCACTGAGTGCTCTCATGAGGAAACAACACAGCTATGTTTAGGAAGGCTTTTAAATATTTTGTGTTCTATATTCATCTCCTCAATGAACACTTCAGGTCTTCTAATTATATATATATATATATATGTATTTTAAATTCAGGAGCAGATTTGCACTAAATGTTTTCATAGTTGTATTTTCCTTTCAAAAAAATCTTCTGACTTCCGTAGTGCTTGTACTGCTACGGTAAATGCCTTCAGCTACCAGGAGAAGAGGCCATTTGCAAGACAAGACTGAAGCTTCAGACATAAGACTAATGAAAGTTAGAGCCTTAAGGTCTTTGTTTGAGGATAGAATCAGAGAGGAGAGTAAACCAACAACAGGGATTCAACTGTTGCCCTGTGCCGAAGGAATACTGTTTGTTATTACAGACTGTCAAAACAGTTGCTCAGTGCTTTGTCTTCCCTAAAGAATCCTACGAATATCCCATGGCAGCAGCGACCTGTTGCACAGCTTTGTCAGGTTTGCTCCACTCTGGTTACTTGTTACTGTACTTACAAGATAAGTAGAAGTTCCATCAAACTTTATTTCTCTCTGTAAGGTAGATTATTTGCTTTATGACTTTTTGCACAAGTAGGGTGTAGTGGCTATTATCTGCTTAGTCTCAAACTTATTTTCTCTTACTGTGAACACTTGTTTCATTTTCACATGTAATGTCATTTGTTGCCTCACAGTAGTTACCTTGGGCTTGAGTGCTAAAATTCAGTCAAGAAAACTAAGATTTTTGGATCAGTACTGCAGAAGAGATTGTGATGCTCGTTAGTAATTTTTAGTATGTTTGAGTTAATGGTTTTAGAGTTTCCACATTATTCTAGTCAGCCTCTTTTAAACTAAGACTGTTTTTCTCACCAGGCTTTGAAATTTTTACAGATCTGCAAGATCTTCCTGTTGGCTGACAGGAATCCCATGACAGAATTAAATTTTTTTTTCCTCAAGACTTCTTACAGCAGTTTCAGTGAAATACCTTGGCTACCCAAGATGCTTCTATTGCGTTTTATAAAATTTTGTATGAATACATATATCACTTCATCTGTACTCATGCACCAGTGTGCTGTCAGAATACCACTGCAAAACCAAGGGTATTTGCTGTTGATATCTCAATATCTGCACGGATCTCTCGTGACCAGTGCAGTTAACATCTGGGGTTACCCTCTCTGTAATTTATTTATGCCTCAGGTACTTCTGTATTAGGAAGTAGTTTTGAATTGGTAGAGTAACGTATGGATCACTGTCTGGTTATTGCGTTCAGAGTTGATGAATATTATGTATGCTTGAGTACAAAAACGTACTACTTTCAAACATGGACAAAACAGGACCCTGACACTTGAAATTTCATGTATCATACCTCATAAAGAGATCAGGAAGGCATTCGGTGAGTAATTAATGAAATGTTGGGTTTTACATGCATTAAGTCAGCTGGTGTTAGGTGTACCAGCAGTATCTATCAAAAGTGATAGTGGAAGGAAAAGGTATTTTGTTACGGAAAAGTATTTTGATGAGAGGATGCACTGCTTAAATTTCAGTAATTTTTAGATTTTGTGGAATTAAATTGCCATGAGCAGTTAGAACAGAGCTTAGCTTTGTATTTCTGTGTTCTGATTACTAATATCAAGGAATGCCTATTTCAGTCCAGAAAGTCCATAGATTATTGATATATGCAAACCAAATGTGAAGAGTAGCAGCAAATAAACAATGCTTCCTTCAAATACAGATGCCACCTGCCCAAGTCCTTATCTGAGCAAATGAAACATGAAACCACTTGCATTTGTGTCTTAGAACAGTCTTCCTTCAAGCTGAAGACTCTCTTTCAAGGTCTGTAGTTCACACCATGAACACTGTTGACAAGAATAAACTCTGCATTAGGCTTCTTTTATAAGGGTCTGTTATGGAATGCTGCCTAATGATTTTCAGTTTGTTGGTTGTGATGTGAATCCATGTAAGCTCTGAGAATCTGCAGACTATGAAACTTGTAGGATGCCATGGATATGGAAGGTCTGCATGGGCTCAGTAAGATACTGAAGTGGTTAATGAAATGAGATCTAGTACCCAGACCATTTCTGGCTCAGACTATGAAATGGAGTGTGAGGGGAGACGTGATCATATTCTTTGCCTTGTCCAAAGGCTCTGTTTTCATCTGCTTTATGTGTGTGGGGGGTGTGTGTGTGTGTGTGTATGTGTTGAGAGAAACTGTAGTGCCACAAACTCTGTGGTGCTACAGTCAACTCTGATTTAAGCAAGGACAGCTGTTACTACTTTATTAAGGCTAGATAGGAAAAAAGAGAATGGTTCCTTGGCACAGCACTGTGGTCTACTGCTGATTTTGTTTTAATGGGGATATTGGAATAGGCAAACATGCCGACCCCACCCCCACCCCTC